>PYXC01002110.1:217500-220000 GCA_015244755.2 Tenualosa ilisha
CCTGCCCTGTTGTTTAGTCGACTTGGCTCGCCCAGCGACCTCTAAGCCCACAGACGACACTGTGTTTATCTGTTGCTTGTGTAATTCATAATTAAGGGCTGATTAAAGCCGCTTAATGAAAACGAGCAGATGGAATTGGGGAAGGGGTGGGAGGGGGGGTGAAAGAGGAGTGGCGATGCCAGGGTGCTATTGTATTAAATTACCCTGGAATGCAGACCTTGTAGATTGTTGGGAGATTTGTGTTAAACCCCCCTTCCTATTTTTTACATGCATGGGAAAGGAGGAAGGAGAGGTGGCTTCCGGTCCTTTCTATATAAGCGGACCTGTTGTCAAAGGCCAGTGAGGTTGATGTTGGAAGTGCTTATATTTGGATAAAGACCACTTAGTTTTCCTCCTTTCAACAACATGAGCTTCCTGTTAGCTTATTATTGTAATTAGTAGATTATAAAAATCCTCATGATTATGGTAATTATTTAGGGTAATGCTTTCCTTGGATGCTTAATATAAGCATGATGCTGAAAGAATTGAGCTGTGCATTTCAGTAATGTTGGGTTTAAATGGATATATTTTTTTTTTTTTGCTGTGGGTTGATGGGAGCGGCTGTAGTTTCAGCCCTTTCGAGATCTTGACCAGTGCTATTTATTTAAAATCATAAATTGTATGAACTTTGCATAACCATTTTGTAACACTGTTATTACCACTAATGTTTAGCTACCAATTTACCTTAATAGCCATGACTATTGACCTTTACATATGTCATGTTATTTGTCAACATTCTTTGAAATTAATTCTTAAAAAGCTTTAGGAAGAAATTCAGCAGTATTATTATGATTGTGTTGGTGACAATCAGTGTTTTAGACCATGGGTTTGTGCTAACTATGGAAGAATGTTAGTGCAGCAGCTCATCGCCATCGAGTTAAATCAGTTTAAGCTTCACTGGATTTTGGGTGAGTGGAGTGGAGAAGGGCTCTTATGAGAAGACTCGTTCCAGTAATGAAATCCTCAATTAAAAAGTACTGCTTTTTATAGCTATGGAATCTGTAAACCGAAGCCCCGTGTCAAATCTCATGTTGGAGTTTGATGAAAAGCCCTCAATGGTCCATTATCTGTGCTGTTGCACCAGTACTACGTTTCTGAGAGCTCATCAGGTTGCATGTGCAGTGGTGCTTTGTGGACTTTAAAGCTTCTATCCTACTCTCTCCCTCTCTCCTTTTCACACACACACACACACTCACACACTCACTTTTACATGTTCGTACAGATACACACACACACACACACACACACACACACACACACACACACACACACACACACACGCACACACACACACACGCACACACTTGTGCACTTACTGTCCACTCCAAAGCCATTGTCTAGGGAGACATTAAAAATATATGGGGCCTATTCCGACACTCTCTGTGTGTTCCCAGTGTTTTGAGTGACTGTATTTCTTGTAACGTGTCAGTTTAATAATGGCTGGGCATGTGTGGGGATATGAGCTACATAAGGAGGAACAACACACACACACACCACTGAGAGGCTTGGGGAGCACAACACTGATGTAATGAGATTGTTTGATATTACACAGGCAGTCGCAGGCTTCTTCATTAATTTAAACCCCTGATTTTTTTTTTCTCTAATCAGCATTTAGATTGACCTCCATTAAAAACCCTAAGTGATGTATGATCTGAGCGTGGTGGTGGGGAGGCTAACTAGCAACAGTGTTTCCATTGTCATCTCTGTCTTGCTCCAGCTCCAGCTGGTGGCTTATTTAACGAGGTTGATGAAGAATCAGATTCATACTGTGGCATGACTACATTCCTTCTCTGCTTGCCCAGCTCCCACGCCCCCACAGCCTCCATTCACCACTAACAGCACCCCTGCCCAAAGCAGCACCAGCGTCACCACCTGTGCCACCTACCACCACCACCACCCGAGTGTAAATCCCCCACATGTATCCCTCACCACCACCACCACCACCACCACCCTATTTCTCATAGCCTAAATATGAAAATGAGATTTATCGACGCACCGATGCACACAAAACCCTTACAAATCAGCCGCCATTGCAGAGATTTATGGGCCTGGTGTGGGCTTGGGAGTTGCATCATTGTTAGATGGCCTGGTGCTTAGCCGTCCTCTCTCTCTCGCTCTCTCTCTCTTTCTTTCTCTCTCTCTCTCTGTCTGTGGACAGAAGGCTCGGCTGTCACCGCTGATTTACGAGTGCTGCACGAGCAAATCGCTTTTACTGCCTGCTTGATTATTGTTGGATGTTAAATAGATAACAGATCGCACTAAATATCCCTTTTTCGTGCGCAGCTGGGGTCGAAAGAATCACCAAGACCCTAGGCCTTTCTCCACATGCCCCAGTTGCACATCCGTTTCTCCTGATTTTGTTAATCCAATGCCCTCCCGCTTCCCCCAATTCTGTCACTGTTGTGAATCCTCCATGCATTTCTTCCAGTGTTGTCGATAGAATTGCCTTTTGATGAATGCT
>PYXC01002110.1:225000-522500 GCA_015244755.2 Tenualosa ilisha
TTGTACTTTGGCACCCAGCTTCCGGCCCATGTACAGGCGTGCTGCACCGACACGTCAAAGGTCTTGCCTTGCCGTGAGCGAAAGGGTGTCTTCAAGGAGAAATACGTTGTGAATTAATCCATAGTCCTGTTGTTTGACGTTGCTGAGAGTTTGACGCAATGTTGACCGAATATGTGAGACATCAGCTAATGCTAACTGATGTTGGCATAAGGAACTTTATTTCAGTTTACCTGAGCTCCCATCAGTTGGCGTCAGCAGCCGGTTCACAATTTTGTTCTGCGTTGTACCAAATTCTCTCTTGTTCTCATACCTACAGACAGCACTCGACAAAACAACAGGATTGATTAATTTCTATTGATTGATTCACACTGGGATTTCTCTTTTAAAGATGCCAAACGACTTGAGCAGGCACCAGTGTGCTGTAGATACTGTTGTTTGCATAAAATGGCTACACTGTCCCATTTATTGCATCCCAAGTCAAGCTGGCACTTAGGCCACTAATGCTGAGGAGGCACTCGTGCTTATTTATTGACCTCCCTACTGCAATCTTCAGCTTCCGGCCCATGAGCAGGAATACTGTACTTAAAGCTCTGATGAGTCAAGTGTCCTTCCCACTGTCAAGCGATCACAGCCAATTTAAGTGAGCAAGGGCGATTAGCATGACAACATAAAAGGTGGGCGCAGATGGCCACAAGATAATGTCTGCCCTTGTGGGATGACTTCAGTTGTGCACTCAGAAACCGAAGCCTTTTGACCAGTGGGGTGTCTGACTGGTGGACGAAGTAAACAGACATTGATGTAGATGCTATCGTCTTCGGAAAATGACTCCCCTTTTCCTGTTGATGGCTTTACAAGTCAAGGCTCTGGGCCTCCGGAGCTGAGGGTGCATTTCTGCCTGTTTGTTGACTTCACACAATGCCAAGGGGAATGGCAGGTGCCGCGGTCATATATGCCCAGTACAGAACAAGTCCCAATCACCAAGTCCTCTCCGGGAATGCGTGCCAATTCATAAATCAAGCTTTTTCCACTGTAAAAGGTGTGTGGGGGTGTGTGTGCGTGTGGGTGGGGGGCATCATGTTTTCCGAGATGTGATTTGTTAACTTGTCAAAAGCAAAGATGCGATTCTTAATCCAGGCTAAAATTCATCCCTTCCTGTTGCTTTCTTTATCTGTCTTTTCTCTTGATTTGCACTGCAGACATCAGCAATATGCTGCCATAGCCAGAATAAATCAGAATGATACATCTTCACCCCCCCCCCCCCCCCCCCCAAACACACACACACACACACACATGCATAGCCTTTCAAATAAATGATAAATGTGTTAGTTGAGGTTGAAACTTAATAAGCATTTGCTTTTTGCCATATATGGCCGTTTTTTCTTTCTTTGCTTTTTTTCCCTTCAGTCTGCATAACAAATGCTTCTCTTTCATCATGCCTCATGGGTTGAAATCAAGACACACTTCTAACCTGCCTTTTCATTTTTCCCTTTCAAGGCAAACGGGGGAAAAATGTCCCTCTGCAAATGAATCCATGAACAAAAGAGTTGCTAAGTGACACTGACCCCTGTGTGGCGGGCACAGGCGGTGTTGCCCAGGTAACCGAGCAGTGGAGGCCTTTTGCCCAATGGCCAAGTTCGAAACTAGCCTCTCCATGGAAAGGGCCCCTCACAAAGGCCATCATTACAGTCTTTGCAGGGTAGCGTAGCTTTTTGAATGAAAACACTTGAACGTTATTTTCACCAGGCTTTTTTGAACCAGCTTGCCCTCATTATTCTATTATTTTATATCGAGTGCTCAATCAGACATTAAATTCTCCAGTGCCGCAAAGTGCGCTGCGCCACACTGTGCAAAAGAGCTCCAGAGCAGCATGGGAACAGCCAATGGCTGAAAGAACACAGAGTTTGTTTTTTTTGTGTGTTCTTTCAAAACTACTTTCACCCAATCTGCCAACTTCCACCTAGCGACAGGCCAAGAATAGCCCTTTTCAACTAGCCCCTGTCTGATGCATATCATATACTCTCGCTCTTTTTTTTCTTTTTGTCTTTCTTCGTCTTCCCTTTGCCATGCTGGTCAGGTCAAAGATGACTCGGACTGCAGCAGCTGCTCTCCATTTAGATAAATTGATCATTGAACGACGGTGATCAATCAGCCATATGAATTATGGACCTATTGTGTTTCCTATCATATCAGTGTTACCCCCAACCCCTTTAGCTGTGTAATTTAAGTCTCAGCTGCATACGCTAAATGAAGATATAAGCCCGTAAGTGATACTCCAGAACGTTCTGTATGAGATCAGCGCCACAGCCGCCCTGCCACAAGTCCTCATGGGGAAAGAATGCTTTGGTTAGTCCTTGGACCAACAATCTCGTCTCATTTATGGAGAGGACGAGAGTTCAGCCACCCATGAATATAGCCTCAGTGAGCACGTCATCGCTGCCAACCGTGCAGACACTTGCGATCCTCTCAGGAATAAGACCAAGCCATCTCATCACGGCTCCCTTCCGTCAACGGAAGAAAAACCTGACGCTGTGTCTAAGATATTCAACCATAAAACATAGTTTCTTTCACCCCTTTATCCTTTCATGTAGTCATTAAAATAATATGCAGACATATGGTTGGGATTGGTGATCAAGAGATGGGGAGAGGGAGAGATGACACCCAATGTGTCAGTTATTGAGGTTTGTTTGAAACGGCAGCTTCAAGTGGCTAGTTCTCTCTAGTTTTTTCCGTGAGGTAGTTATACTGGTTTGTCTTTCTGCTGAGTTCAGTCCCATTTTTAAAACTTAATTAAATGTACAGGAAAACCTCCATCATTAAGTTAGATTGATTTTCAGTCTGTCACTTGGAGGAGAGTGCATCGACAGTTCTGCCTGAGCCAAATTCTGACTCCAGCAGTCTCGTTTTCAAGGGGCCTTAAAGAGGAGAGTTTTCTTAATTTTTTTTGGAATTGTACGCAATGACTCATGACTGCACTTGTGTATGGCCAAAATGTAATTATATTCATTTGCAAAAGGTTGGCCTCTCTCTGTACCAAAATTTAATTTTGTGTTATCTAATTGATCTTTCATGATGAATAGTGAAATGACAAATGAACAGAGGATCAGGTGGTGCGGTAAGATTTTTGTTATTGGGGGAAAAAATGTAGCATACAGTAAATCTACTCGCGACTAAACGTCGCAGTGCATTTTACACCCATTGCTTAACAGTTTCCCTTCCACAGCCTAGTGTTGCTGTTCGGTTTAAGAAGGATAAGTAAAGCAAACCACACAGATGGAAAATAACCCACAAAGATCCACAACAATATTCTCAACCCTCCAGTCAGTTGACCTGAGTTGGCTGTTTTTGAAGTCTGCGGGGTGTGTTTAGGCACAGATGGATTGAGGGTTTTTTTTTGTTGTTGTTGTTGTTTTCAAGGTGAGATTACCTCACTGTCTTTTCTGAGGCGGACCAGCGTGGATCCTGACAGAACGAGGGCAGTCCGTCTCCGCGCGGCGCTCCGATCCACCCGAAAACAGAGAGCCCGAGGAAAATCAATTCACAACTGGCAGAGATAAGCCTGCATTGTACGGGCCGACACAAAAGCTTCCACCCATTTACACTCAGCCACTAATCTCCTCAAGCGGGCTTGACTGCCTCTCCTCTTGAAAAGAGGCAATAGGCTAAAAAAAAAATACATTACATTACCACCTAAAATACATTGTATGACTGCACCGTGGCTTTCATCTGTACAGTCTACGACAGATGAGCGTGACAACAAGGCGCTGAATTTCTCTTTACGTATCTATAAGGCCCAAGGTCCAACTTTAGATATATTTTTTTCCCTCATCCACAGCCATTTCATTTTTTTCTCTTCAAAGCACAGTCATCGCTCCCTTTTTGAAGTCTGTCGGTCTCTGCTGTGCAGCCATTCAGCAATCCCTCTTTATCGTTATGTTCGGGATATTCAGGTGTAATGAAAGATGGTCTTTGTTGTCAGACTGTGAGATGTGCTCTGGCAGCCTCTGCAGTTAGACTTCTCATTTACTGCTAAAATGGCTCAGCTCTGCACCAGCCATGGCAGTTCAAATATTTCTCTTGAGTTTTTTCTCGAGCTGGCATGGAAGGATCTCTCTGACCTTGTGCAGTGGAGAAGTGCCGGCCGGTCAAATTTGACCCCAATTATGGTTCGTTGAATCCCACACTCAGGACTCCATAGATTTGTCAGGCTGAGTGGAGTCCCCTGTGTCAACAGGTTTAGCAGGCTTACAGCACAGCCTCTTGTGTGCAGCCAGACTTGGGCTCTGTGCCACACCTGAATTCCTCTCAGATAGGCCCGAGAAACAGCTGCACAAAGACTCTGAAAACGAGCCAAAATATCCCTATAGGTTTTCCACTCTCGGTGGCCATTGAATAGCCGGGGAAGTGTGTGTGTGCGTGTGTGTGTGTGCGCGTGTGTGTGTGTGCGCGTGTGTGTGTGTGTGTGTGTGTGTGTGTGTGTGTGTATGTGTGTGTGTGTGTGGTGGTGGTCCAGCTTGTTTGCTCAGGTTTGGTTATATCCCTCCTGGACAGCGAGGGTAAACAGTCACCCAGCAGCTGATGTTTCCATCAAGCCTAATGAGGACGTCTGAGGAATGTGGTTTTTAGTGCGTGCAAGTGCTCCCCCGTATAGATTTTGGTTTGGGGGCTGTAAAGCGATATTGAGAGGCTGCAGATAGATCTGTTTTCCCTGGCCAGGCCGTTTAGCCGCTGCTTAACGACTGCGGAGATGTCTGCATTTATTCACTGGATTGACTTAATGCAGCCTTCTGGGAAGAGCTGCTCCTCCTTCCTGCTGAGTCCAGGGGTCCTTTGGCTTTGGCTAGGTGATGGTATTCTCTCTCTCTCTCTCTCTCTCTCTCCCCCCCCCCCCCCCCCCTCTGTCTGTCACTGTGTTTGTCTTTCTTCTTCTCTTCTGTTTTGTCTTTCCTCCTACTCCCTGAAGTGTCACAAGCTGCCAGTCAATGGAGCTGATCGGTGATGTTCACTCAAGATAGTACTGGCTAAGTGCTCTGGGTGTTACTGTTAATTAAATCAACACTGGCCATTTAAAAAAAAAAAACACAAGCCGTCGGATTCTCCGCGGTCATCTGACGGGCAACTACTTTCTCAAGGTCAAAGGTCGCTTTCGCAGTCGTAAGAAAAAGCAACCCCACATTGCACTCCTGAGATGCACCTTGCTAGTTGCCCTGCTGCCGGGTGGGCTGTTTTTTAGTTTATGCAGTTGTGTTGGGTCGTAAACACAGGCAATGAGAAGGGAAGTGGAGGGGGAGGTGGTTGCTGCTGACTCAGTGAAATGTAGGAGACTGTGATTAGTGTTCACTTGCTGGGAGGATGTGCCTGCTGTTTACTTTGGAACTCCCACACGTGTCTAAAAGAGGACTGTCTTTTCTGGTATTGTCGTTGATGACTATGTGTTTTTTTTCTCTCTCTCTCTCTCTCTCTCTCTCTCTCTCTCTCCCCCTCCCTCTCCTATTGCTGCAGTATTGGTATGAGGGGAATGAGATGGGTGACCTGCCTGTGGACTTCTCCATTGTTTGGGACGGAGACTTCCCCATCGACAAGCCGGCCTCCATGAAAGGTTAGTGTCTCTGGTCAAACGCTTGCAGACACCCTGGGTGCAGATGGTGTGTGTGTACTTGTGGGTATACAAGGCATTTTTTTTCTTTCTTTTTTTTTTCTTTTTGTATGTATGTGTGTGTGTGTGTGTGTTGGGGGGTTATACTGAAAGTCATTGCATCAAAAGATCTCTTATTAGATCTGCTTATGGTAGGAAAAAATCCACCTTCTTCCCATTGTTTCTCGAAAGGTCAAATTCAGAACTGTTTTATCTCTTTCCACAAATCATCAACCAAACACCTATAGCCCACTTGCGTCTCGGATGGAGATGTTTAATGCACTAGATATAGTATGTGTTTGTGCATGCATCCACTCTGTTGAATTATGTATTGGGGTGAAACACTGTTTAGTTCCTCCATGATGGAGTGCATGGGTGGTTGCAGTAGAGAGAGAGTGTGTGTGTCTGTGTGCCTGTGTGTGCGTGTGTGTTTGTTTTCACACGCTGTGATCATGTAGGTCACTGTAGTACGTTTGATGCAGGTGACTCCTCCCACTGGCCTGTCAGAGGTTAGGACCTCCCACTATGGCATCAGAGGCTAAGGCCTCCAGTGGCCCTGTCAACACACGCACACACGCACACACACACACACACAGAGCTACTGCATTATGGATTCAGTCCCTCTGCTGATGTCATTTAAGTGCAGTCTAGAGTCTAGAGTGTGTGTGTGACGAGAGCATGCATAGCGCGCACACACACACACACACACACACACACACACACACAGATATCCATACACTCCAACCACTCAGCCATTTTCCCATGGTTTATTGATGGTGCTTTTTTCCCACCATATTCCTTTTTTAAGGAGACTGTTTGTAGTCTGTAGCCTTCTTTAGGATTACGGTTGCTCATTATCGGTGTGAATGAAGGAGATCCTGACGATGCGCTGTACTTTTCAAGCAGATGCTAAAAGTAACCAGTGCTAGCCACCTCTGATAAACCTGACTAAATAAACCTAACAAATTCTACCAAGCTTTCTATTCCTTCCTTTTCCTGCGTAAAAGCCATTCCAGTGATGTGTAATTCTTCATCTAAAATTCACTTGGAGTTAGTGGAGGTACTTAAACAACAATGACGGTGACACTGAAATAAAGACAGTAACAAAAAAAGATATCAACTCATGCACAAGCTTAGCATGCCACAAACAATGTGAGTGAGAACACCTATCATCTACCAATCATATGTGAATTAGAGTACAGTGAAATAGTTTTAGGTAGATGACAAAACCAGGGCTTTCCTGACTCAACCTGTACTCTAACTCGCCAGCTCTGACAAAAGTTAGCGTCGTCAACGTCAGGAGCATTCCTTTACTTCTGTGCATGCGTTCACCAGCACATTAGCCATACTGCAGAATGAGGACAAAGAGAAGACAGAGAAGAAAGGATGCCGCGAGTTGTCAATACTTCGTGCAGAGGAGGACTTAATCTCCTTGTTTCTGCAGTAGCTCAAAGACAGAGCGAGAGAGTGAGAAGAGCGAGGGTGAGGAGAGGAAGGAGAGCGATACAGAAAGGGAGGGAGGGAGAGAGGGAACGAGCAGGCAAGAGGGTTGCCTCCCACTCGCTGGCACTGCAGATGTAATCACTCTTGTAAGTGATTGGCTCCATGCGCAGATTAGGCCGGTGGTCGTTCGGGCCGGCTCGCAGCTTTTGATTGCCCTCCCCTCGCGACCTGGTCAATACAGCGGCGTGTTTGCCCGTCGGGCCCTGGGCCCCGCGCCCTGCTCACCTGTGGCATCAAAGCTGCTTAGCCACGCGCCCACTGGGCCAGGGGGAGGACATGCAGGGATTTACCACAGGGGGAGGGAAGGGAGGGAAGGCATCGAACCGAACCACACTGCAATATACACTGCAGTCTTTCATTCTCTCACTCATATAAACACATACACACACACACACACACACACACACACACACACACACACACACACTGCTTCCCACACTCTCTCTCTTACTGCTGTGTCTCTCTTTCCCTCTCCTTCCCTCTCTCTACTTTCGTCCTCTCTCCCTTTCTCTCTCTCTTTCTGCCCTTCACTCGGTCTCACTCTCCTTTTTTTCGGTCTTAAGCTCTTCCATTTCATCGTTTTCTTCTCTTTTCTCTGTCTCTCCCTGTGATATACTTTCACTCTCCTCCTCCTCTTCAGCCTCCAGTCTCGCTGACGTGTCCACTGTCCTTTGCATGTCACCTCCTTTGACATAACAATGGCAGTGTTGGTGTTAAATCCTGTAGCCTTTTTTTGCCTTTTGTGCCTGGCTAGAGGCAGGGCTCCATTTTCCTAACTGTGTCTGTGTCTGTGTGTGTGTGTGTGTGTGTGTGTGTGTGTGTGTGTGTGTGTGTGTGTGTGTGTGTGTGTGTGTACTTGCAGCCCTCCTGTATAAGTGCGAGGCTCAGCGGGACAGCTGTGGCCTATGTCTGAAGGCAGACAGTCGCTTTGAGTGCGGCTGGTGTCTGGCCGACAAGCGCTGCCTTCTCAAGCTGCACTGCCACAGCCCTGAGCACAACTGGATGCACCAGCTCCGTCGCAACGTCCGCTGCAGCCACCCACGCATCAGCAAGGTGAGATGCCACACAGACTTACTGTACACTACACACACACACACACATACGTACATATATCACATATACACACATGGGAATATACATTGGTTCTTCTCAATCATCAGATAGAAGTGGGTACACACAGCTAGGAGATGTAGTTAATATTCCCTAGGAATAAATCCAGCCTCACACACTCCTGCCTTCATAAGCATTTCTGCATCCTTGCACATGATACACGCATGCATTCATGAATTCTCATTATTTTAATCCACTTTTCATGCATAATTATGTATACATAATCCCACACGCACTCACTCCATCATGGCCTTTTAACCCCAACACTAACCTCTGGTTCCTCTACCCTCCGCCTCCCCCACAGATCCATCCACTCACAGGCCCAAAGGAGGGGGGCACGCGGGTCACCATTGAGGGGGAGAACCTGGGCCTGCAAGTGCGTGAGATCGTCGGGGTGCGCGTAGCGGGCGTCAGGTGTGACCCCGTCCCCTCTGAGTACATCAGCGCCGAGAGGTTAGTACATCACTGGAGACCAACGCACACACACACACACACACACACGTATACACAATGAGCTGACACTAATGCATCAGTATACAATGTGATGCTCACACGTAGATGAATGCTGTAATCATGATCCAGTAATGGCAGGCTTCTAAGGCATCGTAAACACATTATTTGCAGCTTGTGAGTGTCTTCACTACTATTACAGTGGAGCAAGTGGCTCAATTCAATCAAATAACGCAATAACCCTACAATGGCTTTACTTTAATGGTCTGTACTCCATGATTTGCTTGCCTTAAGCAAGAGCTGTCTGTGCTCAACGGCACAGAGAGTGTTGAAAACAGCATGAAGGGCTCATCACTTGAGATATGCTAGTCTTGTGCTTCAGTGTTTCGCTGTTCACAGGCCCACTAAGTTGCCCATTAAAACCCTCTTGAACACATGAATCAAGTTAAATCCTATTGTTGAATCTAGCCTTATTGCCTCCCAGTAAATGCCCAGTTAGAGATCGGAAAAAATTACCAGCAGTTTCGCACAATGTCCAAATACATACAGTATATGTGAAACTCATAACAATACAAAGCATGCTTGACCATGCATGTGCTTTTCATTGTACACTTAATATTACCTCCAAAACGATTTTATAAAACATTATGACATATATTCTAAAATGCGTGTTGTTTTCTAAAATGCGTATTCCACGTACAGTATATACTCCGGCTTACATGTAGGATCACATATACCTACCATATCTCAATATATCTTCTTGTAAATCCTAATAGCCCTGTTAGTCACATTCAATTTGTCTTGATTAGCAGGCTGTATTTTAGAACCGACCCTGTGAATGGGAATCAGCGCTAAATGCTGTGGAGAGCGCTGTCAGCCATTTCAAGTGTTTGTCCATGACCACTAATGAATAGGTTTGATGAAAAGCGGACAGGAGAAAGAGGCTCTTGAAAGCATAGAGTATGGAAGGACCCTTCTGCTTCCTGTCTTATTTCTCTGTAACAGAGAATGAAATGGCCTTATGGGCCGTGCGTCACAGATGTGTTGGTCTCTGTGTGTGTGTGTGTGTGTGTGTGTGTGTGTGTGTGTGTGTGCGTGTGTATTTGTGCTTGCATACTTGTGGGTGTGCTGATGCATCTGTTGTGTGTGTCCTGTTCTTGGTGCATCCGGTGTGTGCACCTGGTGTGTTTGTGTGTGTTTTCTCAGGATTGTGTGTGACATGGAGGAGTCACTACTAGCCAGTTCTCCCGGTGGCCCAGTGGAGTTGTGTATTGGCGACTGCAGCGCAGAGTACCGCACCCAGTCCTCGCAGTCCTATTCCTTTGTGGTAAGCTTAAGTCCCCCCCCCCCCCCCCCCCACACACACACACACACACACTCACACACATTTGCTCACACCCACCCACCCTCTGCACCAGCGCTTATCCCATCCCACACACACCAGCTGCACACCGTCTCAGCTGGCCTGTCCGGAAGGTTGAAAAATCTAATGTGGTTTTGGAGAAAATTACCCCCCCCCCCCTTCACCCCTCTCCCCATGCCTGACACACACACACACCACTCACCGACCCCACCCCACATCCAAATGTCCCTCCATTTGCAGACACTCAAAAATCGATATTGAGAAATGAGCACAGATACTTCTAATGCATGCACAGACATCTTTGTTTCCTTGTCCATGTATACAGATGCATTTGTTTGGATGTGTTTGAAGCTGGCAGTAAGGGATTTTCATGAGCTGAACAGAGACACACGCACACACCACAGAGGCATTTGGACTCTCACTGTAAAACTCTATTTAAATCTTTTAATTTTGTATGGAGTAGACAGATAGATAAACCGAGCATTGGCAGCTGTAGTAGTTAAAATGTCTGCGTGTTTATTTCTGTAGATATTTATGTGGTTTGCTTTTTGGATAAAAGCAAGCAGTCTGGGTAGATAAACAAAACCTAAATAACAAATTTAGATGTTTCAAATGCCTGTGTCTAAAATATTGTGGATATTTTGGCTTTATGAGGTCTGGAAAGTTTGGTGTTGGCCAGACAAGTCCTTTTTTTATATGCCTCCACCCTCCACTTGTTTACTCACATGGTTAAGATCCATGTGTTACAGTGTTGATATTTATGTGGGATTTGACAATATGCAGGCACTTAACCACTCAATGGCATAATTTTGCAAACATCGCGTCGCCATTTAAAATGAAATGTCTGATAAGATGTAAGATAAAGACGGTGCAGATATTTGGTAAGTAGATTTGTGAGCTTGCTTGTCAAAGCTCGCTGGCAGGTGGACTGTAACAGGCTAGAGGCACTGGAATGCCGTGTTTATGTGTCTAAGATAGCAGAGATATGCTCTTTGGGTGGAGGTCGAGGGTTTGTTAGCTTTCAGATGGGTCAGACGCTGTCAGTTGGTGGGGAGAAGAGATCTGGCCCGGATTGTGTCCGAGTATGGTTGGAACGCGCTTGCAAGTCCTCGCTGTTTTGCGTGGGTCCCTGGCAGCCTATCAGGTTCAGTCCTTTGGGGAGCGACCTGATGCTTAGACACAGGAGAGGACAGGAGGTGGGGGGAAGGAGGAGAGGAGAGGAGACAGAGCAAAGAGAGGGAAGGAGAAGGAGACGTGTCCCAGCGTGGCATAATTACACTGCCCTCCCCACCGAGTGCCGAACACGACCCGACAGAGACGCTGCGTCAGTCCATTATCCCTGAGCCCAGCGACACAGCGTGGGATCACACAGACACAGACATGCATACACACACACACACACAAATACAAATACACACTCAGACATGGGTGTGGATGCACACACAGAGTCAAGTGAATAGACACAAGTGAATACTCACTGCTCACAAAGAAAACATATACACACACATTACAAATGCACATGAAGACACTCATACACATTCAGAAAAAAGATACAAGACACACGTTTACAGAGGATACTATACACTCACAGACAAGCACATACACACATGCATACATTCTCAGTCATGCATACACAGAAACACACCCACACACACCCACATACAAAAACACATACACACACTCACACGCAGGAAATCCTGCAGGTCTAAACATGCCATCATGTACTTACATTCTCAGCTCCCCCCCCCACACACACACACACACACACACACACACACACACACACACACAAATGGACACACCAAAAATATATTGCCCTGACTGTATTCCCTGAATGCACAATCAATAGCAGCCAGGCAGTCTGGTTCAAGGAGAGGCTCTAGCGGCCGACTGCAAATGAATACATGCTCTCAGGGCAATTAGGAAGGTACATAGCTAATTACAGAGAAAGGACAGTCCTGCCACTCTGACAAGCACCACATTAAATTAAACAAGGGCAGCAGGAGGAAAAAAACAAAAACAAAAAACAAAAACATTCCCCACGGTAATAGCACAAACATTTCTATCCAGGCCACAATAGGAGGGTCAGCACAACAACAATTATCATAACGACACTGGTGAAAAGAGTATGGTAAGTGTGTGTGTGTGTGTGTGTGTGTGTGTGTGTGTGTGTGTGTGTGTGTGTGTGTGTGTGTTTGTGTGTGTTGGGGGGCGGGGGGGGGGGATCACATTGGAGGTGGCAGTCGGGGGAAGGTTTTGAGGTTCATGTAGAACTCTTAATTGCCTCTGTGTGTGTGTGTGTGTGTGTGTTTAGTGCATGTGCGTGGATGCGTATGTGTGTGTGTAGCTGCCTTGGCCCAGAGCAGTGTGCAGACGTGTGTGTGTGTGTGTGTGTGTGTGTGTCCATGTCCAGAGGGACTTAGAGATTTTTGTTGTGTCTTCATCTCCAGGCCCCCAGCTTCAGCAGGGTGCGGCCAGAGAAGGGGCCCAGCTCTGGGGGGACCAGACTCACCATATCAGGGAAGCATCTGGACGCTGGAAGCACAGTGACCGTCAAGCTGGCCAATGAGGAGTGCCAGTTTGTCAAGTGAGCTCCCCTAGTGCTCCGACCGAACAACACAACTGTATTGTGTTAGCTAGTGCTGTATTATTGCCACTTGACGATAACATATGCACACAAAATCCATACATTTGAATCATATGCCACTTCCAACATGCCTCCCATAAAATCGCCATGTTGTCAACATGTAGACTGTCATGTATCAACCGAGAGTATAGGATGGCACACAACATGAAGAAAAGCATAGATATACGTTACCAGGCAAGAATGTGTGTTATTGTCAATAAGAACCAAGCAACAAAACCAGAGGATAGAGAGATTGCATGAATGAAAAGAAAATTGATGCATGCCAGGACAAGTTTTAATGTCTCCCAGAGATCGTTTTTTTTTTTTTTTTTTTGCTGTTGTGTTTGTGTCGGGAAGGTCTGCTTATCAGATTAGATTAGTTTGTGTCATTAAATGGGCATTCACTGATTGTTTGTGACACAGACGGACCATGCATGAGATTGTGTGCATAACGCCATCCGCGCCGACTCCCGGTGGACACGCGTCAATCAAGCTATTCATCGACAAGGCCGAGATCACAAACCCCGACGTCCGCTACTCTTACTCCGAGGATCCCACCATCGCAACCATTGAGCCCAACTGGAGCATTGTCAAGTGAGCATTTCAACCGTAGCCTTACAGTGCACACAGTCAGGCATTACATTTTTGCAGGGAAAAGGAAGACATTTCAGAGGTAGGCAAAAAGCTTTTGCTGAAAATTGACATGCAATTTAGTAGGCTTGCCCAGAGGCTTTGGGCAGGACAAATGAGTGCATTTAAGTGCACATACAGTTCTCCCGTAGTTGATATCTTTCAGGCCTTAGCTTGACTCCTTCCAGCCAGAAATGTCCGTGAGCAAATACACGGTGCCCTTACAGCTTCTGACAACCTGCTTGGCACTTTCTACACATATGCAGTGATTGGAGGCATCACTTGTAAAGTGCTTTGGGTAGTAAAATCATGTACAAAGGCAGCCCATTTATCATTTCTCCTCATCAGTCACATGTATACGAGCCTCGGCTAACTGTGTGCTGTGCTAGGTGTGTTTGTGTTGCTGTTCTGTGGCTGTGCGCTGACTGCTGTGTGTTTGCGTAAACGTTTCAGCGGGAGCACCTCGCTCACAGTCACCGGCACCAACCTGCACACCATCCAGGAGCCCAAGGTCCGAGCCAGATACGGGGGAGTGGAGACCACCAACGTAAGCGAGCACATAGACACACACACACACACACACACACACACATATGGACACATTTACACAAACACACAAACACTGTCACGCACTCACACACTCACTCTTCACAGGAGCTCACTGCCTGCCTCTGTTCACGCTCACCTGCCTGTTTCAGACACGGCTTGACATCTTGCACTCCCATTGCAGCTGCCTCCACACACACACACACACACACACACACACAGTCTCTCTCTCACACCACACACACATTATACACCTACCTGCTGAACCTACTTTACTCTCCCCTGTTATCCTAGCCTTGCTCATGCTAACTGCTCCTACATATGTACTCAGCCTCTGTTTAACCTCCTAGATAAACCCCTGTGGTTTATGCAGTGTTGATCTTAAAGGTATCTGGCATTTAACTGGCTAGCTGTAGCGTATGCTACAGTGCGAGTGTAAGTGTATGTGGGAATGGGGAGTGGGTAGTTCAGCTGAAACGCGAATCACGAGTTTGGACTCTTGATGCGCATCAGTGGGGTGGCGTGCTTATAAAAGAGAAGCTGTGTTCAGCGTTTGGCATCGGTACAGGGGGATGAGAGGTTCCTGCTGAGGGGTGGCGTCAGTATGACTCTGTGTTTGTGTTTGTTTGTGTGTGTGTGTGCGCTTTCTCTCTCCCAGGTCTGCACAGTGGTGAATGACTCCATGATGACCTGCCTGGCTCCGGGCATCATCTACACCAAGCGGCAGACCCCGGAGACCGGCGTGCACCCCGATGAGTTTGGCTTCATCCTGGACCACGTCAGCTCGCTACTCATCCTCAATGGCACACCATTCACCTACTACCCCAACCCCACGTTCGAAACGCTAGGGACTTCTGGGATACTGGAGGTTAAACCCGGCTCCCCTATTATCTTAAAGGTGATTTTTCTCCCTAGTGTTATCTGACACCGTTGCAAAGGGCTCTCCACATTATAATCCTAGGGAGGCACTGAACTGTGAACTCCCAGTTATGAAGGCATTAGTTCTTTTGACAAGGGTATTGTCAAGATACACAAAGCATAGACTCTGTAATGGAAAGGATACTGCATACTCCATGAGTGTGTTTTTCTTTTCTGTCAAAGCTGTAGGTGATTTCAGCTTTCAGCCATGTTATTTCTAACATGTACGAATACTGGTATTTAGATCTTCAGATATTATTGTAGCAAGGCTATAACCATGTGAGCACATCTGTCTTCAGCAAAGCTGAATCCACTTGAATAAGCCTAATCTAAATGGTGTTCTTTTTCTCGGATGCAGGGAAAGAATTTGATCCCTCCAGCCCCTGGAAATGCCCGTCTGAATTACAGCGTGATGATTGGAGAAACCCTCTGTCAGTTAACAGTCTCAGAGACGCAGCTGCTCTGTGATTCGCCAGACCTGACTGGAGAGCAGCGAGTTACGGTAAGCCTTTTGGCACTGTCCATTTAGCAAAATATCAGAAGCAGCTGACTAATAACGCTAACACAATAATTCATAGTGTTGCGTTTATTTCAGCCTATATCCAAGAGTCATTCATTCTCCTGAATTGAAAGGTTCAGAAAAAAAGGTGAAAATCTGTCCAAAAAATATGAAATAAAAAAATTTGCTGAATGTTGTGTCAGCACAAGCCAAGGCCCTATATATCTGACTAAATCAATCCCGTAGCCACTGATGGCGCGTGGCCATTTTTTACTTTAATGCAGATCCATCAAGCGTAAAGGTCAAGCGGGGGAGAGCTTCATCATATATTAAGTACTTATTATGATTATGGCGGTGCGCTGATACAAGCAATTCTGCATGTAATCTAACTATCTGTGCAGCTCAAACAATTATCATGAAGGCCAGGCATGCTCTCCTCCCCTGCCTCCCTTCTCAAAGCACGCGAGAAGCTGCATTGGGCTTGTGAGCCGAAACTAACAAAAGAGCATTCTCTCCTCGAAGGCTCGTTGTGTCATG
Source organism: Tenualosa ilisha (assembly GCA_015244755.2). Lineage (NCBI taxonomy): Eukaryota > Metazoa > Chordata > Actinopteri > Clupeiformes > Clupeidae > Tenualosa > Tenualosa ilisha. Next base: position 240,815 of record PYXC01002110.1, read on the forward strand.
TCGTGGTTTTTTCTTTTTTTTTGTTTTTTTTTCCCAACATCTATTTAGACATGAGAGATAATCATATCAAATGTTGGGATGGTGGCTGAGCAATTACTGAATGTCTTTTGTGTCCAACACTAAAAAGGGTAGGGCTGTGCGCAGGGGCGGTTTCACAATAGTGGTGGAGGTGCCGGCATGATAATTATCAGAGCAAATCACTCATTAAAAAACAATCAATTTCCATTAAGGGAGGGAAGCACCCCCGGATGGCGCCCCTTTTTGATGTCCGCTGCGTGGCACGGGGAGGCCCAACCCTGATGCGGTGCTGCTGGCAGTTCTGGTGTGTGTGGACTGGCCCGCCCAGCGCATCCATCAGGCTGTTGACTGTGTGCTCCATTCAGACACGATTTACTGTGATCAATAAGACTTCGAAAGAAGAGTGGGGTTTGAAGACAGGGGGGGGGGGGGGGGACATGTCTGCTTGTGTGTGTGTGTGTGTGTACGTGCGTGTGTACGTACAGCAGGGGGTGGAAGACGTGTGTGAATCAAAGCACAGATTAGAGAGGAGCAGAGGAGCGAGTGAGTGGTCAGAGAGCAGGGGGGAGTGGGGTTATTTTCTTGAGTGAAACCTTGCTCTCTTTCTCTCTCCCTCGTTTTTCCATCCCTCCTTGTCTCTCCATCCCTCTCTCTATCCCTCTCCATCCCTCTCTCTATCCCTCTCCATCCCTGTGGATCCCTCTCTCGTGGGGCCCCGAGGCCTAGCTCTGCTTGGGGAGCAGTGCTAATGACCTGACACTTATCGACAACTCACCGGGATCCCTTTTGTTCCTCTCAATCCCCAGGCCTCAATAATTCATGCAGGCATGCAGCAGTGAAGAGCGGCTGCAAAAGGTGAAACTCGTTAGGGATGCCGGTGGGATGCCGTGCTTAATTGGTCTGAAAATAGGTGTTGAGTGGCGAGAACAAAGAGGAAGGGTAGGCGGGATGAGTTGAGTTGGGTTCAGGTTGGGTTTGGTGGTTGCGGGGTGGGGTGGTGGGATGCACCTCTTCATTCAGTGGGTGTCATCATGCTTAGCGGCTAACTGGTTTTGCTGATGCGTTTGCCTTAAGTGTGGTTTAATGTGGTTGCAATGAGGCCACAGATGGGGTCAGATGCCAGAGCGCGGGGGAGAGATGGATGGAGAGAGACCAAACAGTGAGAATGGGGAGCATGTGTGCTCTCAGTCTCCCCCCGGCAGTGAGAGAGAGAGAGGTTTCACAGTTCACTTTGGTTTTGTGTTTGGCCATTGTTGTTGCTGTTATTGTTTTGCTTGTGACACAGAAACATATGTGCAGACCTGTTAAAAATGTGGTTCACACACACTGATACACGCACACATACACACACTCCCATGCACATATCTGCGGGTGTGTTTTCAACCAAAACCTTTTCAACATGCGAATGTATTTTTGAGTGGTTGTTTTTATGTGTGTATGTATTAAGTGTGTGTGTGTTTGCGTGTGTGCGCTAACGCTGTATTGCTGTTTCTGTGTACAGATCATTGTGGGTGGCATGGAATATTCCCCTGGCACGCTACACATCTACTCGGACAGCACGCTCACGCTGCCCGCCATCATCGGCATCGGTGCGGGTGGTGGTGTCCTGCTGGTGGCCATCATCGCCGTGCTCATCGCCTACAAGCGCAAGACTCGCGACGCCGATCGCACACTCAAGCGCCTGCAGATGCAGATGGACAACCTAGAATCACGTGTGGCCCTGGAGTGCAAGGAAGGTGAGAAGGAGGTTACAGTTTGGTGCACCGTAACATGTACTACCAGGTAAAGGTAAAGGTAACTGACATTTAGCAGACCTCAAAGTTCGAGCGCAGGACTACACACAGTATGGTGTACCGCAAGGCTCAGACCCCAGACCTCTGGTTGATCTAAGCCAACCACACCTCCAGAGCAGGCCAGTTGTGCTATGCTGTGCTTAGCTGGCCAGTGATTTGAATTAAGTCTTAAGTTGGAGATCCACACAGGACATTTGTGAGCAACTTAGTTATCTCAGCTGTATGGAGGAAGTTTGCTCTTCTTCATTGTGATGCTGTGCATACGGTTTCTGTCAGATGTGGAAATTCCGGACTGTGAAAAAACGGAACGTCCTTCCCTCTGTATTTTTGTGTGTGTCAGCCATCTGGCTTTTTCCTAATTGGCACAGTTCTTGATGCGGGAGGCAGAACTTCTGAGTGAAATCAGATGGCGCTCCTGCTTGCACGGACCGCGGAAACATGGTAGTGCTTTTTTTTGCTCTTTGAACACAAACCAGTGCTATCCAGTGCTTCTGGACGTGCAAGTGTTTTTGTCATTTGTAACCAGCACCCGCTAGAACTCTGACACTGCAGGTCTCTGTGCTGGGCACTCACGGAATAGGACAGCGGCAATATTAGCTTGGTAATGATCCACCCATGATGCCGTTCGACTCAGCTGAACTACAATAGCCTGGCCTCATTCCTGCCTCTGAGGCCAAACTCTGGCATCATGTTACACTGTGTGCTGAGGGCTTAAATTCACACTGTTGCTGTTACGTAACACTGTGTGCAGATTTTGTGCTGCTTTAAATGATTAGGATAGTGGTGCTTGTAATAAATATGAGGAAAACAAAAGGGGAATCTTCTGTTATGGTTTGAAGCCAGTGGAGTCTTTGTGCAGTGTGCTGAAGGTACCTCTGTACACCCCGCCCCCTTCAGTTTTCTTGTCTCCCTGCTGTTCTACATTCACTGTTCACATCCTGTGTGTGTGTGTGTGTGTGTGGTGTGTGTGTGTGTGTGTGTGTGTGTGTGGTGTGTGTGTGGTGTGTGTGTGTGTGTGTGTGTGTGGTGTGTGTGTGTGTGTGTGGTGTGTGGTGTGTGTGTGTGTGTATGTGTGTGTATGTGTTGACAGCCCTCTGCTGTCAGTGTAAGCCTACTCGAATAAGACTGTGTGAAATGCAGCCACTCCCACAAACTGCACTAATCATATCAGTGCCTGTGCTCATTTTTTCTCTACTACTTTGGTGTGTGGTGTGTGTGTGTGTGGTGTGGTGTGTGTGTGGTGTGTGTGTGTGTGTGTCTATGTCTGGAGGGGGCTTGCGTGAGAACCTGTGTGATGTTGTGTCTCTCCCACAGCTGCCTCTGCCCATTATTCAGTGCTTCTCTTCTATGTGTGTGTGTGTGTGTGTGTGTGTGTGTGTGTGTGTGTGTGAGTCTATCTATTATTCTGCTCTTGCATTGTATCTGTGTGTGTCCATTATTCAGGTCTCTCACCTCCCTGGCACCCATTCTGCTTCCAGCATCTTATCATCTTCACCATCACGTGTGTGTGCCTGCGTGGTGTGTGTGTGTGTGTGTGTGAGAGAAAGAGAAAGAGCGAGATTGAGAGAAAGCGAGACAGACAGAGCAGCATTCAGCAGATGTGTCTGTGTGAGAAAGTGTGGCTGGGAGAAAGATACAGCATTCAGCAGCGTGTGTGTGTGTGTGTGTGTGTCTGTCTGTCTGTCTGTCTGCGCAAGCTGATATACGCATGCATTACAGCTAGCCCCTGTGTGTGTTAAACGCCAGTGCCACTGAGCCTTTGAGATGCCGCAACTGTGACTCAGGCCCGCGCGTCGGTGTCTGTTCAGGCTCGGCTTTGTAGTTTTGAAAAGAGCTGAATTGGGTCACCATGTCTTTAGGTGCTGGCGCTCACATCCTTTGAAGCCAGCTCACTTGCTCTCCCTTCTGCCTCTCACTGACGCCGCACACACTCGGGTGGGGTAAAGTTGCCTCTGCACAGTTAATCCGCAGTGTGAATTTGCATATGCAAAGGTTGGGGTGGTTTGAGGGCTGGGCGCCTTCTCTGCCCATGTGATGTGTGAGAGGCCAATGTGGTTTGGCACCCCATGTCAAACCCCCATAAATATGTGCACACTCACACTCACACACACACACACACACGCACACACGCACACACACACACACACACATAAACGTATTGCACATGTGTATACACGCAAATGTCAATGTGTTTAAGCTACTTATCCATTACTCATACATATCATTTTGGAGGACCCACTGAAGTTGCTGTCTTGATGGCGGTGGATGATGTACATTTTAGTTAATCTAATGATGACTTTGCGTCATCTCTTTCATCTGCATCAGTAGATCTCTCCCGTATGGGCCACAGTGTGTCGAGATGTTTACAGGTTTGCATTCTTCCGCAGTCAATCAGCCGGAGCTCACTCACCTCAGTTTGACCTTCAGCCTGGTACACTTCTGACACAGCCCATGCATATTCAATCCCCAGCCACCGCTGGATGACTCAGCTTATAACAGCAGCCACACACACACACACACACACACACACACACACCAAATATATCCCTCTCATCTTTTCCTCTGCTCCGCCTGTCTCGCCACAGCATTCGCCGAGCTGCAGACGGATATCCAGGACTGACCAATGACATGGACGGTGTGAAGATCCCCTTCCTGGAGTATCGCACCTACACCATGCGGGTCATGTTCCCAGGCATCGAGGAGCACCCAGTTCTGAAGGAGCTGGATGTAAGTGCCCCTTCTTGTCAAGGAGATGCCACCTCTCTCTATCTCTCTCTCTCTCTCTCTCTCTATAAACCTTTCACCCCCTCCACAGATGTTTCCCTTCGCTTTGATGTGTGATGATTAGTGCAGAGCTTGAAACTCAGTGACTCCTCTTGGATTTTTTTCCCTTTTCTACTCTTATTACTTATTCTTTACCTCACCCTCCATCCTTCCTGCTCACTCATTTCTCTCTCTTTGTCTTTCTTCTCTTCTCTCTCTCTCTCCCTACGTCTCCCGTTCACTCATGCCTCTCTCTCTCTTCTCGTCCCTCTCCCTCTCCCTCTTCCTCTCCTGCTCGCTCATTCCTCTCTCTCTTGTCTCTTTTCTCTTCTCTCCATCTCTCTTTTCTCTCTCTCTCTCTCTCTCCCTCTCTCTCTCTCTCCCCCTCCCCTCCCTCTCCCTCACTCTCTCTTTCTCTCTTTCTCTTTCCCTGCGAAGAAAAAATAATTTGAGGAGTGGAATAGAGGGGAAGAGAAAAAAAAGTCACAGATCTGCTTAAAAAGCTCCCTGAAGCTCAGTGGCACCCAAGCCTGCAGCCCAGCCAGCCTGTGTAGTTGGCTTCAGAGCGAACCCTTTCTTCTCTGGGCCGAGCCTGGCTGCCGTTTTTTAATTAAAACCTGAGGCAGAGTGAAAATCAGCATCCCCACAAGGCACTCTGGGGCCGGCCGCATGCTTGTCTGGGGTCCGCGCCGCACCGCACTGCACTGTGCCTCAGCTATGAAATACGCTAAAAAGAGACAGAAATGGTTTGAAACTGGTCGGCAGGAAATGGCAATGTTAGTCCTGTTACAGTCAGGAAAGCGGAGGAGCAGACGGTTTGGAATCCTTTCAAGTCATTCCACCCCAACCGTCTGGGTCCTCTGTGTTTGTTTATTTCTTGTTTATTTTTCATGTCTCTTTATATGTTGTTTACTTTTCCTCTGCGCTTTCTCTTCCTTCCTACATCCCCTCCCACTCCCTCCTCTGTTATTGAGGATTATGCAATATAAATATAATGGGCAGAGCAGTGTTTTGACAGCAAATAAAGTCCTCGGTCTATGACACTGAAGTGGCTCAGTCTCCAGTTTAGATATTTAATAATGATTAGCTCCCCCTAATGGTGGGGAGCATCAGTGTTGAGTTTCCCTAAGTTAGACAGATGAATTAAATAAATACTGTATCATTTGAACACGGATACCACCTTAAATGAAGTAATGAGGTTTTTATTTATGGAAAGAAGTATAGGTAGAAGGTTGTCGGGGGGAAGATTTCATAGACGTGTGATCCAGGACCTGAATCCATGTTAATACAGAGGAAACAGAAGTTGTTGACATCGTGGTTGTATCTCTTCTGAGTACCCAAAGCCTAGTTCACACATAGAATATCTTCTCTCTTGATTATTTTTGTTCAACTAGTGGAAGCATACATCATGCATCTTATTACCTCTTATCATACTTAAATGCTTAGTTTCACATCATTCTACACATCTTACTATGTCCAAGGGGCCTAGGTGGGAATCTGAAGCTTCATAACAACGGATGTGTTTGTAAACATGCAGTAATTGAACATAAACACAAACATCCTCCTCTTCTTCCTCCCTAGTCTCCAGCTAATGTAGAGAAGGCCCTGCGTCTGTTCAGCCAGCTGCTGCACAACAAGATGTTCCTGCTGACGTTCATCCACACGCTGGAGGCACAGCGCTCCTTCTCCATGCGTGACCGCGGCAACGTGGCCTCCCTCCTGATGGCGGCGCTGCAGGGGCGCATGGAGTACGCCACCGTGGTGCTCAAGCAGCTCCTCGCCGACCTCATAGAGAAGAACCTGGAGAACCGCAACCACCCCAAACTGCTGCTCCGCAGGTCAGGGGCCAGAGGGGCCAGGTCACAGGGAGGGGAGAGGAGGAGTGGGGTCGACTGGGAGGACATCTGTGATGGCCATTATCATTAGACTGTAGCATGTTTATGTTGTTATGTGCTTGTACTGAATGAATGTATGCCTGTGTGTGTGTGTGTGTGTGTGTGTGTGTGAGGGCATGGGCATGTGTGTGTGTGTGAACTGTCAGCTGTGCTAAAGATATTCCTTTGACCTCTGCAAAGCAGGGAGCCTGACAGAGCCAACGTGCCAGAAATGGTGGCATATGCTGCTGTGTTTTGTTTTTTGCTTATGTAAAATGTGTGTTTGTGTGTGTGTATGTGTGTCTGTCTGTCTTCATTAGCGTGTCTGTGCCAGCTAAGGTAGACAACAGCAAGCACCCTGAAGGAAAGGAAAAGATTGCATATGCTATGGAAATGAAGAAAATTAGACGTGAGCTGACTGTGTGTGTGTGTGTGTGTGTGTGTGTGTGTGTGTGTGTGTGTGTGTGTGTCTCTTCTGGGTCTGAATCGTAGAACGGAGTCCGTGGCGGAAAAGATGCTCACCAACTGGTTCACCTTCCTCCTGCACCGCTTTCTCAAGGTGAGCTTTAATGATCCCTTACTGTGCTCAATCTCTTTCTTTCTGTCTCTCTCTCTCTCTCTCTCTCTCTCTCTCTCTCTCTGCCTCACTTATTAATTCTCTTTTTCTCTCCTCTTTTCAATTAAAGGTTCGAATCATCATCTTTTAGCCTGGGCTTTTCCCTCATCCATTTTCTCCCTGCCTTTCTCACAGGATGACTTTATTTTTATTAAGAAGCGTTTATGAAATAGCATCAGCAGCTGCAACTCCAGAATTCATTTTTGGGGACGAGCACCGCTAACTAGCGCAGTGTGAAATTTCTTTGTATTTATTATATATTTATTTATTTATTGTGAGGAATGATTCATAGCCCCCGAGCTCTGAAGCTCACTCAGCCCACGCAATGTCACAGATAACTACACAGGAGAAGGGGGAGAAAAAAAATACAGCTTTTTAATCCAACCCTGAAATTGGCCCTCTGAGGCCACCGTAGCCCCCACTATCCTTCCAGAAGCCACATCCCACCAGGTGCTAGCAAAATGCATCTCCCCCGCTCCCACCCGGACGAAAAAATGGCCAGACTACACCAGCCCCGGCTCGTAAGCTTCTGTCTTACACCTGCGGCAGTTCCTGGCGCTCGTTTGGCGTTAAGGACGCAAACATCGGGTCTATTGTGCTCTGGACCAGGAAATGCCCGGCGGAATATAGCCCTGGCCGTGAGCCAAGGGCATTTAAGTTACATCAGTGCAGATGTTAAAGTGGTTTTGGCCACCTCCCCAGCTCCCGCGAGTAATTACTCAGAAATGCTTTCTGCAAATCTTACTTAAAGCTCCATCGCCCCGGTACACTGGCCTTCATTCCCACACTCTGCCTTCTGGTCCTCCACACCGTACTTTCTTAGTCACTCTAGACCTGAATATTATAACCATTCAGTTTCTTTTATTGCCATAAAAGCAACATTTGCTACGCAGAGAAAAAACAGAATCGTTAGAGAAGATGATCATTGGCTAGTGTGAATAGAAATGTGGATTCTGTGCCGCTCTGGGGGAATTCACCAGTGGGTATTAATGTCAGTCAATAATGGTTAGTTAGAGTCAGTTTCCACCGTCGGCCGCCCTGGTCTGGTGTGTCAGTGATATGGGCAGTAGATCTGTGTCAGTTGGGCAGTGTAATGTGGAGCGTGTAATGGGTCTGTCTGGTGGAAGGGGAGGAGGGTAGGGTTACACTGTGGGGGCTGCGCTGTGGTGTGGGAGCCTGCTGGGGCTAATGCACAGTGTGGCTTAGACCGCTCTCTCTCTCTCTCTCTGTCTCTCTCTTTCTCTATCGCTCTCTCTCTCTTTATCTCTCTCTCTCTCTCTCTCTGTCTTTCTCTCTCTCTTGAGTGTGTGTGTATATATAGATGTGTGTGTGTGTGTATGTGTTGGGTGGCAGAGGAGGGGTTGACGCGGATGTTGCGCCGTAATTAATAATGTCAAGTTGATCGTGTCTAAGAACTAAATAATAGTGTTCCCGTGGTGTCCCTGTTTAGTCATCAAAAGCTTTTAAGTGGGTAATTGGTGACTTCTCCGCTCCTCACCGACGCCGCTTGAAAGGCAACGTGATTGCCCATCCAGACTCTCATCACTCCCTCTCGTTCACTCTCTCCACGCCCTTCTCTCTCTCTCATCACTCTCCACTCTCTCCTTCCCTCCTTCCCTCTCTCTCCTTCTCTCTTCTCCCTCTCCTCTCCGTGCCTTCTCTCATTCTCTTATTACTCATTCCTTACCTCATATTCTCACTCATTCCTCTCTCTCTCTCCCTCCCTCTCTCTCTTTCCTCCTCTCTCTCCTCTCTCTCTCTCTCTCCCTCCCTCTCCCTCTCCCTCCTTTCACCAGTGCTTCTTTGTCTTTCAGTAGTTTTCAAGCACAGGGTGCTGGTGAGAAACCGCACATGTGTTTTTTAAGTGCTTGGTGTTAAAGGAACTGGGCTCGACTGCGGGCCAACGGGCTGGGCTGGTGTGTGAATGAGCCGCGAGGTTTTGTGACCTTTTTTTCTTTTCTGCTCTCCTGTATCTTTTTTCCCCCTCTTTTTTTCCACCAGGTCTTTGCTTTAGTATTCTGTGCTCACATTGTTCTGTGATGGTACATAAAGGCTCATATGGCTGAATAGGTGACTGATAAAATCTCTTTCTTTCTTTCTCTCTCTCTCTCTTTCATCTCATCTCTCTATCTTTGTTTTCTGCCCCACCCATCTCTTTACTCTTCCCCTCTCTCTCCTCTGCTCTCTCACTCTCTCTTCTTTCTTTCTTCCTTTCACAATTGCTGTTTCTGGTCTCCTCCCATCTTCCTCCCTATCCTCCTCTCTCACCCTGGTCTCTTGACCCCCATCTCTGCTCTTGCTTTTCAATCTTCTCCCATCTCCATCACACCTTTCCCTCACCCCCCTTTCCCTCTTCCTCTCTCTCTCTCTCTCTCTCCCTCCACCCCCCTCTCCCTCTCCCTCTCTCTCACTCTCATACACACACCCTTACTGTTTGTCTTTCTGTCTTTCTGTGCCTCTTTCTTTCTCCCCCTCTTCTCTCTTGCTTTCTCCCCCTCCCTCTCCTTTACCACCTTGTCTTCTCTCTCCTCCTCTCTCTGTCTGTTTCTCTCCACCCCGCCTTCCCCTCTCCCCTTCTCTGTTTCTCCTTTGCATCTCTCTATCTCTCTCTCGTTGTCTCTCTCTCTCTCTCCTCCCTGTCCCTCTCTCTCTCTCTCTCTCTCTCTCTCTCTCTCTCTCTCTCTCTGTCTCTCTCTCTGTCTCTCTCTGTCTCTCTCTGCATGTCCCAGGAGTGTGCTGGGGAGCCTCTCTTCATGTTGTACTGTGCCATAAAGCAGCAGATGGAGAAGGGCCCCATAGACGCAATCACCGGCGAGGCGCGCTACTCCCTCAGCGAGGACAAGCTCATCCGCCAGCAGATCGACTACAAACAGCTGGTCAGTCCGCCAGGCAGCCGCCTACACGCACGCTCGCACACATGCACACACGCACACACATACACACACACACACACACACACCCCAAATCAAAACATTTTCCCACTCTTGTACACACACACAAAGACATACACACAAAAACTTGCACATACACACACAAACAAATACACCTGCAAACACATACACAAAAAAGACATTTACTCATCTCTCACTCGCATGCACACACACGCACTCACTTGCTCTCTCTCTCACACACACACACACACACACACACACACACGTCCCTCACTGTGTGTCTGCTCAGCACATCAGCGCAGCACCTGCCAAGTCTGCTCGTGTTGAGGATGGCACAGTCTGTGTCAAACTGGCATTTAGCAGATTCTCTCGGGGGGTGTGCCAGCGAGGACGCTGTCCAAATGGGATTCCAGCGTGTCTCTGTATACACCCCCACACCCCTCGCCCTCCCTCCCTCCCTCCCTCCCTCCCTCCTCCGTTCCCCCACTCCCCCGGTGCGCTTATGACAGGTTCCTGTTGAAGCGCCGCACGACGAGACTGACCCCCACGGGCCCTGGCGTCCATAAAACAGTCGCGCTCAACACGGCTTCATTAAAAACGAACAGCAGATGATGTCACTCTGTCGTTTTGTGTTTTTAATGGAGGTGGGGGCAGGCCCATTAGCGACTGCTGCTGCCGCCTGATGACAGAGATGGAAAGAGTAGAGAGTGGGGAAGAAAGAGAGAGAGAGAGAGAGAGAGAGGGATGGATGGATGGAGGGGGCAGATGTTGATGGGCGAGGGTTTCTGGAAGGCCCCACTCAGCACTCCTGATTTGCAGTCCACTGCAGTGAGCGCCACACTGATTCAAACAAATCAGCCAATTTATTAGTCTCTCATAAAACAGGCTTTCGACTCTCCACAGCAACTGAACACTCACTCCACCTCTGTCTCAACCTCTCACTCTCTCTACCTCAGTTTCTCTCTCTCTCTTTCTCTCTCTCTTTTGCTAACTTCTTTGGCTCCCCCCATCTCCTTCCTTGTAACTCTTGACCTCTCCAACCTCTTTCTCTCTCCCTCTTTCTCTGCCTCCCTCTCCTCCACTGTTGCCCTGCCTCCCTCTCTCCCTATCTCTCTTGTGGTGTGGGCCTACCAGGGGCAGTGCCAGGAAACGTTACCTTTAAACAATTCATGATTTACTAGCCCTCTGTCACGCCCATTGACTTCCACATAAAAGCCACACAGAGACATACACACACACACACACACACACGCAACCACAACTATAGAAATTCACACACACACACACACACATACACAAACAGAGTGCCAAATGAACACCCACCTACCCACCATGGCAACCAGACATGAACTCTCACTACCCCCTTTGAGAAAATGACCTCATACTGTATACAAAATTAATAACTCTGTGCCTGACCCCCGTGGCACGCTGGAGGAGGAGGAGGAGGAAGATGACATGCTGCTACTGCTACTGCTGCTGCTGCTGCTGCTGCTGCTGCTGGTGGTGGTGGTGGTGATGGTGTAGCACTCCAGGCTCTTATGTCTTCATCCTCGGCCCAGCCCAGCCCAGACTCATCTCTCTGCTTATAACTCCAGCCTGTAATCACTGCACTGCAGACGGAGAGAGAGAGAGAACGAGGGATAGAGATAGAGAGAGGAGGATAGAGTAAGGGAGAGGAGAAGAGCAGGGAGTGGAACGCAGGATATTTCTGCTCCACCCCAGTGGAGGGGGGGGGGGGGAGGAATCGATAACGGAGCGTGACAGATGTCCTACTGTAGGAGCTGGCCCCCGAAAGACGCGGACTCCAGGGATTGCTCGTAAAGGGCAGCTTCACAGTACCGCCGCGGGGCTCCACACCTGCCTGTTTATGTGAGGCAAACACACATACACACACACACAAAAGCACGTACTGTACACAAGCACACACACACACACACCCCACAAGCACAAACAGGTGTATAATGCGGCCAGTAGACACCATAAAGAGCCTTTTGGCATGTTAATGCGCTTGTGTGGAGCATGTGTGTATTTGTATGAGTGGTTGCGTGTCAGTGATTGTGTCTTCTATCATTGCCGTTCATTCCCTTTCAACCTTGCGCATTCCTGACCCTGATCTTGAGAGAGCAAGAGCTCCCGGCTTTGTAATTCGAGCCTCGCCTTCGAAACCAGAGCGTCGGGTGTCAGCAGTCGCTCTTTTATTAGGTCCGAAAAAGAGCGAGGGCTGCATCCTTGCACGCCGCTTCAATTCACACCACCATCTCCCTTCCCCTCCCACCCCCTGCATCCCTGTATGGCTTGGTGTTTGAAATAGATGCGCTTGGCTGCAGCGACGCAAGGAGGATAGTCCTCAGGGACTGAAGCATCGCTACAGCGACCGCGGTGCCTTTAAAAATAAATAATGAATTTTTCTCCCAGCTCCCCGGAGTTTGATGCTCTTAGCCCGGAGCTGTAGCGAGAGTCCTTGGGTGTTTAGAGCGGTGTTTAAAAACCTAATCTCCTCTCCTAGGGGGTCCCCCACCAATCAGCATGCCTGCACCCGCATGTCCCAGCACTCCTCTGGACACCCTAAATATAGCCGTCCAGCCAGTCACCAGGAAAATTCCATAATTTGATGTGTAATTAGGTTTTAATCACAAACTCCTCACTTGTTAAATATTTTTGCTGGGGAACTGGCAGGGTTTGGGAGGTTGGGGAGGGGAAGGTTGAAGTAGGGGCGGTGGTGGGTGGGTGGTGCTTAGGTGGGTGGCTAGGTGGCTGGGTGGAAGGGGGGGGGGGGTGGTTGAATTGGAAATTGCCTTTTGCTTAATGATCAGCAAGCAGCCATATTGCAGATGCTACACCTCCTCCTCTCTTTCGCTCTCTCTTCGCGCCAGCTGCACATTGCTTTAATCACCTGATTAATACTCCAGACACACACTCATGCACACGCACACACACACACACACATGCTGATGCGAGCACACACACAAACATTCACCAAAGGTCTTCTTGTGAATTTATATGGACTATCACCAGGGCCACTACATGAAAGAGAAGTCGATGGTAATAACCATCGACTTTCTTTAATGTGTGAGACTACAGTATTAAACAGGATACTGTTGCTAATTCACCTATAACATACTCACCTGATGGCTGGTTATTATCAGTTTATAGTTCTGTTATGGTTTGGTGTTTGTTTTTGTTGGCCCTTCAGTGCTGATACCTTTCTCATAACCCAGATGCATTTTACCTTTTAAAGAAAACGTTCCTCTTTGTTGAGCTGGATTACTGTACATACCTTCAAAGGACACTTGGCAGGTGCTTGATTACTGTACCTGCCTTCAAAGGACACTTGCAGGTGCTTGAGGTTATTTGAAGGTTGATTTAATAGCTCTGTGCTCTGAAAGGTCCTTCGGGTTTTATGAGCGATCGAACAGCGGTTAGTCTCGCCAGAGACCAGTTGTGGCGCAGCGTTGCCACTCTGGGACACGAGTGTGTGTCACAAGGCAAACTTCAGCTTGAGCAGCTGATGGAGATGAAAGACACCAACTCACTAGATTCAGCCTACGGGCTTTGCTTCTAAATCCTGTTCTCAAGTTGACAAGAACACTCCTGAACATCCTATGAGAGGGGATTTCCGACTCATGTTCGCTCTTAGCACAGCCGTTTTAAGGCGTTGGATTGGTTTGGACGTTTCAGACTCACTCAAGTGTATAATCGTTCCCAGCTATCTTCATGTCCAAATACCACCCACCGCAGCCTGCAGATGTATACTGTAATAAACCTCTAGCCTCAGATAACCGTTAGACACTGAAATGTGTGTAATGTCTCTCCTGGATGGCATGTGTATCTGTTTTGCCTAAGCCCCGATAAATCCTTGTTTGCAGTCAAGTCAATGGGTTCTGCCGGGGCCGTATTGATCCGGAGATGTTTCGTGAAGCGGTCTGGATCACTCATATTCTGACTGATGGCAATAAGGAGATGGAGTCCTCACCGTCAACGATACAGTTTAATGTTTATGTGGGAGTGTTGATCAATCAGCCTGGGATGTGTGCAATGGCGTCAATTGATCAGGTGAAAAACAGATAGACTTGAGGAAATGCCAGCAATACATCCATTACCTAGGGAGGGTGATAGCGATAGGTCTTCACAGCAAACTCATTAGCCTCAAAGATAAAGCTGAACACACCACCCACTCTTGTTCTAGGCTCGTACTTGTATGTGTGTGTTTGTGGGTGCTTTGTGTCAGTGAGTTTATATTGTATCAGACCTTTGGCACATGCTACATAAACCTAGCAGCTGTACCGTCTGGCTGAAAATGATGTATTTCATCTCTATCACCTTCAGCAATGTGCAGTCTACCTTGTAGGAGTACTAACATCCTCTGTGTATGTGTGTGTGTGTGGTTGTATCCCTGTGTCCTTGTGTGTGTGTGTGTGTGTGTGTGTGTGTGTGTGTGTGTGTGTGGTGTGTGTGTGTGTGTGTGTGTGTGTGTGTGTGTGTATCTGTGTCTGTGTGTGTCCCCTCTTCCTCAGACACTAATGTGCATCCCTCCCGAGGGTGAGGTCGGCACCGAGATCCCGGTGAAGGTGATTAACTGTGACACTATAACCCAAGTGAAGGACAAGCTCCTGGACGCCGCCTACAAGGGCATCCCTTACTCCCAGCGACCCCAGGCAGATGACATGGATCTGGGTAAAAAAAAACAAAAAAACAATACAGCCTCTATCCCTTCCTTCCTCGGTAGACACCCCATTAATGCCTACACACACACACACACACACACACACACCAACCCACCATTCTTATACGCCCACCTCACTGATGATTCACCTCCGCTTGCAGCAGTCTGCCGCTCCTTTGATTCATAACGGGGCATAAATTGTTTTGGGTTTTAATGGTCACGGCAGTCGTCTCCCATTCGAAAGTCACTAAAACAGAGTGGCAGGTTTTCATTAGTTCCAGATTAGAGTACCGCTTTGCATAATGCACAAAGAACTATTACCATGAATCGTGTCGGCCGTGCGTGCCTGCTTAGTAAATGCTCAAAGTATATCACACAGGGTGTGAGAGGAGGTTGGGGGGACAGGGTGTTATTCACTGACAACAGCAGGACATCAGGCCGTGAGATTGTGTTTATTTATCTCTCTGACCGTGCCACATCCCCACATGTCTTCCAGAGTGGAGACAAGGGCGACTGACCCGGATCATTCTTCAGGACGAGGACGTGACCACCAAAATCGAGAGCGACTGGAAGAGACTGAACACTCTGGCACATTACCAGGTGAAAACCAACCCGCCTCTCTTCCTCTGTGACACATTTTTGTTGGTGTTTGTTTTACCAAAGCTTATTTATGGATGAACTAAAGGTTCTAAAGGTTCCATATATATATATATATATATATATATACGGACCCGTTCCTTCACAGAGATCCTTTGCACCACAAATCCTTGTGACTGTGAGGGCTTTAGAGCTCAAAATACTTTTAATCAAAGTATGCTTTTTTTAGAGGGCTGTACACGCAATCTTCAAGGACCGTCTTAAGAGCAGAGGCCTTTAGGGCTTACGATTGCGCCTCAGATTTGGAGTTTGAGTCAGATTTTTGGGGAGTTAGCTGGATTATAGGGGCACTTCTGGGATGGAGGTGAATTGTTCCGGCCAATTATTCGTGTAATTGCGATGAAATTTAAGTGTGCTTGAAAGCCACTCAGATGTGTTTTATCCCGAGAAGAAATCAAACTTACAACTCAAAGAAAGTAAAATTCTACTCAAACCTGTATTTATTAACAAAAGGACCTCTGAAAAGGTCTCAATAGCTGAAATTATTCACTATTAGACAGAAAGAACTCTTAATGGATCTTGATTGCTTGATTGCTGGGGCTTGTTTTTGTTCTGGTTGTAATGTACATAGACTTACAAAGTTCACAAATTTTCTAGGCTGTAGCTATAGACTGTTTTTCATCATGCACCCTGTGTGAAGTTCATGATGGGTAGCAATTGGTAATGTGAATGCAGTGTGACAGATGTGTTCTCCTCCTGTAGGTGACTGACGGGTCGCTGGTTGCGCTGGTCCAGAAGCAGGTGTCTGCATACAACATTGCCAACTCCTTCACATTTACCCGCTCCCTCAGCAGATACGGTGAGCCACAAGTCTATGGCAACACTGTGGGGGCACTTGTGAGAGCATTGTCATGGTTTTTTTTTTATAGAATTACAGGCTACCTCACCGCCTATCTCTCCAGGGGCCTGTATAGATCCATATGGCCATATGGATATGTAGAGATGTACAGATATATCCATCTGCAGGGTTGTAAGATCATTTCATGCTCACCACTCCGGGCAGCTGTGTGCATAAAGTCAGACAGGCACATTCAGCGTGACAATATAAAATATATAAGACAACACATCAACTTAGAGCACAAGTGAGGCAGGAACCACTGAGACACATCCCCACTGTATTTTTTCACCCCAATAATCATTGGCGGTTTTACTGTAGACCGTGTCCCTCTTAAGTTCACCTCAATCCTTGAGGACTCGCCATAAATGTCAGTCAATTCCAATCAATGAAGAAGTACACGGATTTGAATGAAAAAAAAAATCAACCAAAGCCTTGTCTGCAAAGCTTCCTTAGTCAATCATGGCTCTTGTTCAGTGGGGCTTGGGGATTGTAAGGATGTAGGTGTAGAGGATTTGTTCCTTCATGTCAGTTAACCTGTCCTCCACCTCCACCTCCACCCCTACCCCTACCCCTTCAATGTTCCTCCATGGATTTCCTGTCTCCCAGAGAGCCTACTGCGGACGTCCAGCAGCCCAGACAGTCTACGCTCGCGGGCGCCCATGATCACGCCTGACCAGGAGACGGGAACCAAGCTGTGGCACCTGGTCAAGAACCATGAGCATGCTGATCAGCGTGAGGAGACCGTGGCAGCAAGATGGTTTCGGAGATTTACCTCACCAGACTTCTAGCTACCAAGGTTTGCCTGTAGTATATGTTTACAGTCATATAGTCTCTGTTTACAGGCCTGTAGTCCATGGTCACTTTACTATGAGTCTGATTCAAATCAGGTAATAGGTAGGTTTTTAAATGTTTAAATGTTTGGTTGTTGCTTCAAAAGAATTAGCATCAGCATAAATCATAGGGGCCAAGCCACAGCATCCAGACTACAGTCAGGCCCCATGGGACCTGATGACCCAGGATGTTGTCATTTCCCAGTCACACTCCATCTCTGTCCCATTTGGTTCTTAACTGTCCTAACTACATTAATGCAGAAGCAGAAGCAGGAGCAGAAATCAAAAATCATGTCTGAATGCTGATGTTGAACTATAAGACATCAAGAGAAATGCAGTCATTATTAAAGGAAGTTGGTCTTTAGTCTATGCACTCCTAAGTACATGGGCAGTAAGTCTGGGACAGAATAATGGATGACAGACCCTCTGGCTGAGTTTTAAAATGTTCCAAGAATGGCCAGTTATTGAATTAAAGAGCCTTTTAAGTTGTTGTGTTCTACAAGAAAAGGTTGCCATGGATTGTAATCCATTTTTCAGGTAATACTGGGCATTTTTGGAGTCTGGGTAGCCTGGCCTTAGTCACCCACTGACAAAAAAAGCTGCTGCTTCTGGTGTGTGTGTGTGTGTGTGTGTGTGTGTGTGTGTGTGTGTGTGTGTGTGTGTGTGTGTGTGTGTGTGTGTGTGTGTGTGTGTCTGTCTGTCTGTCTGTCTGTCTGTGTCTATCTTTGTGTGTGTGTGTGTGTGTCTGTCTTTGTGTGTGTGTGTGTGTTCTATAGTTGTTGTGTCAAAAGTGTCAAAGTTTATACTGCCCTATTTGTAGCAATGTTGGTAAACTAGAAGTTATTAAGTTAGAAAAAGTAAGATGAAAGTAAGACCTTCTGTAAAGTCCTCAGAGCACTTGCATTTGTGTGTGTGTGTGTGTGTGGTGTGTGTGTGTGTGTGTGAGTGTGAGTGTGAGAGAGAGAGAGAGCACTGTATATGTGCGCATGTAGAAGAACCTTGTGTGTGTGTGTGTGTGTGTTGTGTGTGAGTGTGAGAGAGAGAGAGCACTGTATATGTGCGCATGTAGAAGAACCTTGTGTGTGTGTGTGTGTGTGTGTGTGAGAGTGTGAGTGTGAGAGAGAGAGAGCACTGTGTATGTGCGCATGTAGAAGAACCTTGTGTGTGTGTGTGCGTGTTGTGTGTGTGTGTGTGAGAGTGAGTGTGAGAGAGAGAGAGCACTGTATATGTGCGCATGTAGAAGAACCTTGTGTGTGTGTGTGTGTTTATGTGCATCAGCTTGACTGGCTCCTGTTGTCTCCATGTTGCTGCAGGGCACGCTGCAGAAGTTTGTGGACGACCTCTTCGAGACGGTCTTCAGCACAGCACACAGGGGCAGCGCGCTGCCGCTGGCCATCAAGTACATGTTTGACTTCTTGGACGAACAGGCTGACCGCAGGCAGATCAGTGACCCTGATGTGCGCCACACCTGGAAGAGCAACTGGTGAGCATTTGTGCCTCTCTACCTCCCACACACACACACACACACACACACACACACACACACACACACACACACACACACACACACCACCCCTCACAGTTGTAATCCTCTGAACATGAAGGGAGTGAAAAACAAGATTTTTGTGTCTGCCTGCGTGCTGTGCATGCACATGTACGAATGTGTGTGCCTCTACCTCTGCCCCTCCTTTGCATCCAACCCTCAAATCCACTAACTGCACTAATCCTCTGGACATGGGGCAAGAGAAAGACACTAAGAGTGTGTGTGTGTCTCCCACTCCACCTTTTCCTCCTCCATGCTTAGTTACCATCACTCTCTACCCCCAGCCTCCAGCCTCTCACTGCTATAATCCTGCAGACATGGGGGCAGGAGAAAGAAAGAGAGAGAGAGAGAGACTGAGTGCTAGCTTCATTAGTGCAGTGTAATTAACTGTGGCTGTCAAAAGCACTTGAAGCCATTTAAGAGCACACATAATGGCGGCCTGTTAAAGAATATTAAAGGTCATAATCTGCAGTAATTGGAGTTTTTCATTTTTGCCGAATGCTTGCTGGCATTTGAGGAGCAGTGTACAGTTGGGGGATTAGGGAAATGGATCTCCTTTCACATCTTTTTGGAAAATGGCCAATTTACTTGAGATGTACGATCATAAATAAAAATGGCTTCTTCTTTACCCTCGTTTTCTTTTTTCTCTCTCGCTCGCTCTCTCTCTATCTATCTATCCATCTATCTATCTCTCTATCTATCTATCTATCTATCTATCTATCTATCTATCTATCTATCTATGTATCTCTCCTTGGACAGTCTGCCTCTGCGTTTCTGGGTGAACGTGATCAAGAACCCACAGTTTGTCTTTGACATCCACAAGAACAGTATCACAGATGCGTGCCTGTCGGTGGTGGCCCAGACCTTCATGGACTCCTGCTCCACCTCGGAGCACCGGCTGGGCAAGGACTCGCCCTCCAACAAGCTGCTCTATGCTAAGGACATCCCCAACTACAAGAGCTGGGTGGAGAGGTGAGGCCCATTGACACAAGTGGCAGGTGTCTGGGGTGGGTGTCAAGGATCAGAGGTGGGTGGGGCGGTGGGTCATTCATGTCAACCAGGCAAGGCTAAGATTGCCCCGCCCAACCAGCTGGCACATGCACAAGACATCAAGATGGAGCTGTGCTTGCCTGGGGCCTCTCCTGGCATTTTAAAGTCCCCCTATAAACAGTCTTGGACTTTTCCATCTCCACTGAGCTCCCCCTATGGTTGCCTAGTCCTAGTACTTCTGTACCAATGTCTTCAGTTCACGCCTGCAGATGTGGATTTGTTTACAAGCCAAAGGATAGAGACCGACAATGGTAATCTCTGCAGAGTCATGTTGACTTATGAGGTGATAAACATGTACAGAGGAACATTTGTGAGTTAGTGTTGGCGAGATGGAAGCAGCCAAGTTGCAAAGCCGTTTTCTCAGTACTGATGGTCAGATTAAGGGACAAGTAATGCGTCATCATTCTCCCTATGACGGGTTGGTTTACCAAAATTACCTGAAAACGGTTACATAAAGTCAGAAAACTTACATGGGAAACCTTCAATGTATTCTTACCTCAAAAATACTTGCCTGACAATTAAAGCAAGTCTTCTAGCAGTTACTGTTTGCTGTGTGGGTATGAATCACAACCTTGATAAAGGGAAAGTAGGCAGGAACTACTCTGAAAACTATGGCCTTGATGGATGGGCCTTCATGCTGGACCATTTGGGCCACAAGACCCAGCCTCTGTGTTAACCTTATCAGAATTTACTTCCATCTGGCCCGCTTTTGCGGTGTTCCTGCCCCTGGATGGAGTCCATCTGGACTTTAGTAGTGATTAGAGCATTGTGTTTCATCCTGACATTCCAATTTTCAACGCAGTAAAAACCGACTCGAGGCCCTCGGTCTTGAGAACCTCTGGCATTCGCACACTCAATGTGCCATAAAGGCGTTCAGCGAAAAGTAATGATGCCACTTAATCTGCCCCAAAAGTAAACATGCTGCCCATCTGCCAGTGTGCATAAAGAAAAAGGATAAGCACAGACATCCTTTGGAGTGTGTTAAAGATAATTTATTTTGTGTGTCTGTTTGTCTGTGTGTGCACATGCACATGTGGCAGGTATTACAGAGACATCAGCAAGATGCCCAGCATCAGTGATCAGGACATGGACGCCTATCTGGTGGAGCAGTCTCGTCTCCATGGTAGCGAGTTCAACACGCTCAGTGCCCTCAACGAACTCTACTTTTACATTAACAAGTACAAGGAGGAGGTAAGACACAAGAGTCAGACAGTGGGAAGAGGAACACAGAGTCCCTGCACTCTGCTGGATTCCACTTCATTAAGGGTTTTCAATATAGAGAGAAAAAAAAATTCAGGCCTATTCACTGCAGAAAGATGTCAATCATCTTAGACAAAAACACCACGAAATGTGTCTCAAGAGTGTCTGACATCCGTACATGTGAGCAGAAGACACATTGACTTGAGATGTATTTATGGGCAAAGCTGAACCCTTGAGAATGTCAAATTGAAACCATGCGGATGTCAAATTGAATGTCCATCACCCACGCGTACCTTTCAGTATAAGTAGAATTCGTGAAGCCAGCAATATACTTACATGCTTCATTGTTTAAAAGACAGGACTCCTTGACCACAGCAGGGGAAGACTCTGTGGTTGTACCGTAGCAACAGATACAAAATATACAGTTCTGCATGGATACCAGAAAGCCATAGAGCTCAATGGAAATACTTTGCTGTTTTGCTTCAGTTTGAATCCAAAAATGTGGTCATGGAATGACTTATAATACTCTGACCAGCACAGATTGTGTGCTTTTTTGGGGAGAACTCCCATTGCAATCATCTGTCATATGTAGATATAGCAAAGTTACTTCACAGGATTCAAAAGGCAGGAAGTTATATTTCACACATTTAGCAAAGCACAGTTAGCAGTGTTTAATTACTAATAGATTACTACTAGAACCAAATCTGAACAAACAACAAACTATTTTGGAGTTGCATTAGACCAACTGTGGTCCAGACCCTGGATGTGCTATGAGAATGCTTTGGTGGTGATGGTGTGTTATTACACATTTAAAAGTTTGAATCCATAAATAACCATTCAGCCTAACTTGTTTGCGTTTCTATTACGATATGGCTCAGTTTGCAGATTGAATGCATGCTATCAACTAATGCAGTTTGTCTCGGATGCTTGCGGTTTATTGGTTTTCATTTAATCATTCCCCATCTCTTATTTCCCTACATTTCTCTGTCATCCTCTCTTTCTCTCTCTCTCTCTCTCTCTCTCTCTCTCTCTGTGCACAGATCTTGACAGCACTAGACAGGGATGGTTACTGCCGCAAACACAAACTGCGGCACAAACTGGAACAAGCCATTAACCTGATGTCAGGAAGCAGCTGAGGGCCGCCACTGATGGATCCTGGGAAGGGATGGGGAGGGCGGGGAGCAGAACGCTGAGGTTGGGCTTTACAGGCGTCTGTGAGTGTGTGTGTGTGTGTGTGTGTGTGTGTGTGTGTGTGTGAGAGAGTTTGTGTGTGTGTGTATGCGTGTGGGTGTGTGTGTGTGGAGCTGTGTGTGTAACTGAGTGAGGAAGAAAGGGGGAAGGGGCTTTGTGGTGGCAATTGGGAGATTGAGGCAAGGAGTGGGTTGGGATGGGTTGGGGGTGGGGTGGGTAGGGTTGTATTGATTATCAGACCTGTGTTGGGGAGACATCCACAGTTTATGTTAACAAGAGGGTGGATATGAATGACACTGGACAATCAACACTAAGAACCACAGCACAGCACAAAGCCCAATGTATCTGACCCCTACCCCATTCCCCCCCACCCCTCAACAAAAAAATCTCCTGTTAACTCTCCCACACCTCTACCTGCCATCGCCAGTGAGACTTTTAAGAGATTTCCTTTTCTCTTTTTTGAGTTCTCTTCTTCTAATTCTTCTCCTCCTCCTTCTTCTTATTCTTCTTCTTTATCTTCTTCTTCACACTGGCCTTTCTTTTTTCTTCTTTCAAAAGAAAGACTCTTTAAAAAAAAAAGCAACTGCCTAAAACTCAATGGATGTGAACTACTGTGGATATAATGAGATACATTCCATGAAAAAGGCATATGTGACGTTGCCTTGGAAACTGTGCTGAATTGCCAAGCTAGTGCCATGGAAAGGTTAACTTTCATTCACTCTGGGGTGGGTATGTGTGTGGGGTTGGGGTGGGGTGGGACGTGTGGTAAGCGATCATGGGGATATTAATACTTCTTAGTAAAATCCAAACTACGTTGTGAACTTTTTGGCATTTATCGGTGGGGGGAAAATAATACTGAACTAAAAAAAAAAAAAAGAAAACGGACAACACAAAAGCAATTGGAAGATCGACGTTCAAATGTGGGGGACTAAGATGCCATGTGGAAACCAGGTAGAGTAGAGAGACACACGAGTCTGCAGCTGCAGTCATCCTGAGCCACAGCCTGGGGAAACATCCTCTGGAGTCAAAGGTCACTGATAGCCCACAGGCCGGACGGATGGATGGACGGACGCGCCACCCCTGAAGCAAGTCCACAAGGGTTGCGATTTGGGCCCTGGGATAAGGGACTGATTCATCGCCTGGCACATCTCTCAAATGCCATAGACTTTTACAAAGCGCCTTTGTTTCTTCACCCATTTCTCTGTGTTTGCTTTTCCTCTGCTCTTAGTGTGTGTGTGTGTGTGTGCGGGCAGGGCAGGGCGGGGGCCAAAATGGGGACGCTGGCCTTATCAAAGTTTCGTTCAGACTCCAGAGTCCTTTCTTCAAAGCTTGCCTTTTTCCGTTTTCGTCGTCGCTATCGTCGCTGTTGCTGTTGTTGTTGTTGATGTTGCATTCTGGATGGCAGACACAAACCTCTGTCACTCTGCGGATGGATGTGCTCCATCCCTAACATGGATTTGATCCACCCAATCACCGTCCAGGCCCCTTAATGGTTGAACTCCACTGTGCAAATATGAGGGGCTGGAGCACATCCACACCCCCTCAGCTCCCCTCAAACACTGCTGACATGGAAAAGGGAACGCTCCACTAACATCAGGTGTCCCACATGTATCCGAACCACAAAGAGCAATAAGTCTGAGAAACGAGAGTAAGCCTTTAGTCACACATCGACTCTGTAAACACTTTTTACCAACCACTAAGATTTGGGACGTTCCTACATGAATATTCCAACATTGTTCCTATGTTTGTTCTCAAACTTTACGGGGCTTTATGACAGAGAACTCTCTGCTGAGTTAACTTCACCGCCCCTGCAAGTACAGATATGTCTCCATTCAAACAGCTTAAGTTTTTTTATTCTGATTTCAACTTACTAAGGATGCAAGAGTAACATTTCGTAGTACTTGTCTGCTGTAAGTTGTAGACATTTATTGATGCATATGGACTCCTGGCTGTTTTATTGAGCTCTTTAGCGTACAGTGGATATTTATGCAGTACATCTTTTTTGCCAAATACGTTTCATGCAACTCCAAGCACAATAATGGAGGGCCTCTCTGCCTACATGCGTTATTTAAATTCATATTTTGAACCCCTTTCGCTGTTACTATTCTGGGAACACACTTGACTTGACTCGACTCCAGAGTCTGTACTGAGCCAACATCTTCAGCACTCTCTTTCCTCCACCACTGTTTTACAAGTCTGTGAAAATCACCTCAACACATCGCTCCATTGGCCTCCTTTAGTAGTCACACAAAGACCTTTTAGCTGTGCATCACAGCAGTCAGGCCTTTATTCATTGCAGTTTGTACATAGGGCCTGTGCACATGCACGTACAGACAAACCTACATGCACGTTAGTGTCGCTGCGGTACGTTGTGGCGTAGTATGTCCAATGACTGCTGATGCTTTTCCATGGCAGTAGTGTGTAGCTGGGTCGTTGACAGTCATTTGTGGTTAGCCATTTTTCCAAACATCTCTGGGAAGGATGTATCAACTTGAGCTGATAGTATAATAACTGATCCCTGAGATGTTTTTATTTGTGTTATTGCCATTCTTTCATTTCTGTGTGGTTCTGAGTTCTGCCCTTTCCAATGAAGTATTTATTGTGTCTAATTTATTGTGCATAATTTATTTGTGATTCGCAATCACAAGAATGTACACAATTTCATGTACAGTATTGGTGACTTTACGCATATCCTGGTCCAGCTTCGTCATTGCTTGTTGTATGTGAGAACGATGCGGCAAGAGAATGAATTTGTTTATTAGATTTTTTTTAATATATTTTTTCAGACTGCATATCAACAGATTTGTGCGTGTTTTTCCGCAACTCTCCTATTGGAATAAGTTTTGTGTCACTATACCACTGACCCCCCTAATATACAATCGACTCCACTGTAATGCTCCATAGAGAGATTAAAAAAGCATGCATTCTGACCAAAGAGGTTGAATAAAGTGAGATTGACGGATAGGGCCGTAGAGAAATCAGGATGGATTCATTTGGTCGCTGTTGTACCAGTTGTTTTGTTTTGTTTTTTTTATACAACAGTGCACAAGCATCGGCCTTTGAGACTGGTCTCCCTTTTTGTCTTGTCTGTCTTATACCATACTGTGTTGGAAACAGATTCAATGAAGGTTGCTATTCTCTTGGAGTCCTGTCTTTTGGATTTCCTTTTGCCCCATATACATTGGTGGGTCCATATCTCCTCATAGGTGTCTTTGTCTCACAGATACCAAACATGTCTGATAACCTTAATGATTCATATGTGCTGCACTAATGCAGTGTAGCTTGACACTGATGCTAATACAAACATATTCAAACCATGGAAATGAGGCTCATTGCAAACTAGGGTACATGTTCTCTCTCTCTCTCTTTCTCTTTCTTTCTCTCTCTCTCTCTCTCTCTGTCTCTCTTTCTCTCTCTCTCTCTCTCTCTCTGTGTTTTTTTGGTTCTCATAGAATGTTAAAGCAACCCACTAAGACCACCTCATTAGGGCAAAGGAGACGTATCCTTCCCCAGACTTTCTTGGTGCACATTAGCCAGGCAGTGGCCTGAACAAAATGTCTCGGAGACTAGATGAGTAATTAAGGTAGCATACTCATTCACTCAAGGAGAAGGCTTCATCAACCGCAGCACATTTTATATATATATATATATATATATATGTGCGCGCACACACACACACACTAACTTTGACTATAAAGGCATGCTGAGAACAGTAGGAAGCTGGTCATGATGGACTCTCCAGACAACAAATCAGTCTCCTCGCAGTCTCCTGCTCCATCGTGCACAGGCAAGATGTTGCAGCAAAAGCCGACGCACAGCTCATTAACATTTTAAAAGCTGCAGGAGGATAATTAAAGAGGAAGTATCCTTCTGAACATTCATTTGTTATTTTGGGAAGAGAAAGAAAGGAGGTCAGTGGATGGGAATCTGGGTCTTCTTCAGCAGAGTGGGGGTTTTTTTGGAAGGTGGGGGCTGTGGCCTTTAATTGAAATCTGCCTCGGTCAGAAACTGCTGCCTGCTTACCGAAAGGTGCCGGGTCAGCATGGCAGGTGTATTATAGATATCAAAGCACCGGATGAACCACTTTCTCGAATTAAAAGCGATAATAAATCTCACAACATGCATAAAAGCTTTGATTTTTTTATTTAATTTTTTTCCTACATTCTGCAGACTCATGGTTAAAAACCATATTGTATTCACTATATGTGATTACAGACCGACCACCACTCAGTTGGAAAGGCAAATACTGATTGATTTTTCTTAAATATTAATGTTTGTTAAACTTTCTACATAAAAAAAAATCAAGAACCACAAAATGACCCCCCCCCCTCACACACACAGACTGGTTTTGAGGGTCATGTATGTTTGGGTAGCAGAACTCAGAGCCACAACACAGCCAGACACGATGATCTATTATTGTATTGTGGTAAACAGCATAATAATGATGATGATGATGATTATAATAATGTTCCAAAAGCACCTGCAGTGTGTGAGGGCGAGGAGTGTGTGCAGAATCGTGGTGTTTCTCAGTAGTTACTGTAGAGGAATAACGTCAGTTTTTAGATCCATCGCTGCATTTCAAAGTCAGTGTTCTTGTAAAGCATCTTTGTCTCAGATAAATTAATTATAATTTATTTGTTGCTGTTTTTTTCTTCTTCTTTTTGTCAGATTATCCCAAATGTTTTAATCAATTTAAACGTAACAGACTTGTTTACAGTTTCAAAGATTATATGGAGTTTATTAACTTTGTGTCCGGGAGGAAGTAGCTTTGTGACTGAGTGACTGACTGACTGGTTGGTGGGTGACTGCTCTGCCTAGTCCTTAATTCTATATAAATATATAAATATATTTTGTATAATTATTGGTTTTAAAATGTTTCTTTTTAAATTATTGTTTTGTTTTCTTTTGTTTTTGTTTATTTTATTATGAGTTTTGTTTTTATATTTTCAGTTGATTGAAGGAGCTGCCAGAAGAGAATCTTTCGAACCTGCTGGCTGTATGGAAGTGTTTTGTATATATTTGCACTTTTTTTTTTTTTTTTTACTTGGTCAGAGAGGTTTTGAAAGATTGGATTCTAACTTAATGTTCAAATGACAAGCATGGTCTTTTTTCTTTTTTGTTTTGCCAATTAAAGATATGTGGATGATGCTGTATATTCTTGAATGTTTTGTTTGTATATTATCTGCAAGGCCTATTTTCTCTGATCAGCTTGATGTTTTCATTCAAATAAAGGTAAATGTTTTAGTTAAAAGTCTATAAATACTCAGATATTGCACACAACAGCAAATTTATTCCCAAAGAAAGAGCATAAAACACAACCTTGAACCATTTTTTTGTCCAAATGGCTGCAGCATCTACCATATGCCATTTTTATGCCTTTTGTATTCTGCTCCAGATTTTGGTAAAAAAAAAAAAATCGCAATGGTAGCCTACCTCATTGCCTAGCAAGTTAATGCCTAACTGAAATGGGTCAACTTGTTTCCAAAGTGCTTTCTAGAATCAGAATCATGGCACTGTAATACACAACAGCCTACAGCAATTTATATTGAGATCAGAGGAAAAGATGGAGGACAACCATTTGTTCTCAGGGGACAGCTTAGCATGAATTCCTCCATGCACTGGACAAGGATAAACACCAGGGGGTTAGGTGTGCATTCCTTTTAAGTTGAGCTCTACATCAAGCATGCATAGATTTTTTGTGTTATTATTTTTGAGCAGGAGGAAAGAAAAAAAAGATTTTTTTTCCTTTCTTCCTCATTAATTAGGGCGGCTAGATCAAAGTAGTGGTATATCAGGCCAGAGAATAAGTTGAAATTAAAAGAGGCCTGAAAAGCAAATAACTAGGTGAAATAACTAAGGTGAACCCCCCCTCTGCCTTTTCAAATACCACCAACAGAATTCATTATTTCATTAATGAAAGAACGAATAAGACATTATAGCTCAGATGTGGTTGTCTTGGATCAGTTACTTTTGGAGCGCTGGTAGTATTTTGGAGGGAATCATTCTTGGCCACACAGAGCTGAGCAGTCATGAATAAGCAACTCATCTGTCTATAACTGCTCAATGAAAAAACAGACTGACAGAACCCACTGCTTTTCTTGAAACTTTGATCACATGCTGCCTTTTCTTATAGTCATCGTTGTTTACTTTCATGCATTAATAAAGAACACTGTTTTGGTTCTGCCTCTTTAAATGGTTGTGAACACACAACCTGGAAGTATTTACAAGACATCACTCTAAAGCGCAGTTGATATGTTGCCCATCTCAGCAAATTAACCACTTAAGTGAAATGAAAAACTTCAACATATTTTGACACACATCTTTACTCATGTTATAGATGAGTCATTCAAAAGGTTATGTGGGGTTTTTTTCTGTCTATAGAACATGGTTGCGTGGTTGCGTGTCTCGGTTGGAGTGTCAGGATGGAATGCCTACACAAATCAATGCTATCGCTGTCTTTTTTTTCCTTCTGGTTTTAGAGGAGGAAGAAGAAAAAGAAAAGGGGGGGGGACTCAAGGAGCATGAATATTTATGTCTGAGAGAGAGAGAGAGAGATGCCGCATCTGAAGAGTGGAGCAATATGCGGAGCAGGCAGAAGAACTGCTCCCGCAGACAAAAGGGAAGGATTACAGAAAAGAGGAAAAACAGGCGGCAAAAGGCAGGCTGCCTCTGGGGTGTTTGTGGGGGGATGGATGGGGGGGGGTAGAGTTTGAGGGTTTGTTGGGGGGTGGGGGGGGGCTATAAATAAGTAATTCATACTGGGGGCGCTCATTAGAGAAGCTCTCTGAATCCTGCAGGGAGAAGAGGAGAGTGTGGCTGCAAAGTACAAAATAACAGCACAGGCACACGGATGCAGGAGAAAGCTTGTGTGTCTCACAAACAGAAACCCCACACACCACACACTCTCTCACCTCGAGTGCAACTGTCACCCACAAAAACACTTCGACCTGTACGAGACGACAGCTCACTTTTAGCCAGTCTAATATTGACAGACTTCATGCTGACTTTAGAGTCAGCCTTAACACAGACAGACAGACAAGGGATGGGCTTGCTTCAGGGGGAGGGGGGTTGCAGAGAGCTGTTTAGGCCTGCTTAATGGAAGCAGAAGGAATGTAACGGTGCGGGGAGAGGGGTTTACATCATGCACAGATTTTTTTTTTTTGACAAGTCGATTTTTAAAAGAGCAAATTTGTCAATAGTTCCAGCAGCACAACTACAAACAGAAAAAAACACTAATAGATCTTCTGTTAGGTAAACACATTTGTTTCCCTGTGACTCACTAAGGCCATCCAAAAAAAAAATGCTTGTCATTATTTTTCACTCATGATATTGTAACCAATTAAATTGATTAATAACAGTTGTTCTATTAGTTAGGGAGTCGGAACATACTCAAGGACAATTTCTAAAAGGTTAAATAATAAAGTCATTCTCTTGACTGGCTCTTTTCCAGAAAAAGTCACCTCAAAAACCTCCTCAAATTTGTACAGGCATAGACACCAACAAAACTACCATCCAACACCCCCATCTCCCCAACTCTCCTCCCCCTTCAGCTAAAAAAGCAAAGATGTCTATGACCATAACAGCCTCATTCACTTTCCCTCAAGCTCTTTCTTATCTCGCCTGCTGGGACGCGTTTGAATAATGCCCTGTGTTCACCGTGTCCGCTCCACTTAACCACAGACCAATGTCAGGCCATTCGTAGCTGTCAGGCAAGGTGCTGTATGGAAGTCCATATGCATCTTCCTGTCACTGCGAGTCTAATGTAATCCCAATCCACAGACATCAGACATGGTTTGAAAACCACTCTGGAAAATTAAAAACTAACCCTCTATACCTCCTCCCCGCCACCACCACCCTAAACCTAATCAAATCCTAGTACACAGTTTCCATTCTATGGTGCCTCCCTTTGCCTACCCACCCATCAACCTCATTTACCACCACCACCCATACCCAGAGTCTGCATCAGCCTTTCATATATTTTGCATTTCATTGATTTCTCTGGATTTTCTCTGTCCTGCCCCATCCTCCAGACCACCGCTTCATTGATTTTCTGATTAATGAGGACCAGGCCCCATGAAAAGCACGCAGAATTGTGAAAGGAGCCTCTTAAAACTCTCAGGCGACTCCAAAAAGGCCTCCTTGACAAAACAAAAAAAAAAGCTACGTAAAACGTGTGAAAAGCTCTGCATGTACGTATGACTGTTAGAAATGAGGTTATGTCCAATTAGGTAATTGCATTTTTTTTTTCCCCATCAACTGAGGAGAATTCAGTAAGGCATTAACCAGCCTAGGGGACACTCTTGAAGTGGGCTTCATGGACAATAATTGGAAATTACAGATGGCAATATTAGAGCTCAATGCCATCGTTGAGGGCCCTGTACTTCAGCTGTCTCTTGAAGGCACTAACCTTCAGATCAACAAACCATTATTGTGTTAGTGCTGCGCAGGGGGATTCGGATCCTCGTTATTTTATTTGGTGAAACACACCACAGCAGATGTAGATTGCAGCCCCATGGGACTCTTACCCATATAGGAAAATCACTGAATGGTAATAATGATCAAACGCAGTGACATATTGAGTTTGAAAGGTCTACATTTTCCCTTGAGGTCAGAGCCTGGTGGTACTTTATCGTGAGACTAAGATGAATGTGGCAAATGGAGACAAAAAAGAAAACTTCTGTCCCTGTCTCACGATACTGTATTTGTTGAGAAGTTCCAGCAGCACCATGCAACCTTGACCTCCAAATATTGGCAGGGACTTTGATCTAGAGGGAGACTTCTGTAATGTTGGACGCAGTTGAGAGAACAAGCATTGCATCTGGGGAGGGGGGGCAGGCTTTGTTGGCATATGGGCCTCTTATCACTCTCGGAGTTCTGCTGTGCTAAAGTCAATGAGCCATATCTGCAAAAAGAATAAATCTCCCCAACGTCTCCCCTACAGCGCTTCAGCCAAGTATCAATAGGAACACAGGTGTTGCTCAAGGTCCGGCGCGGCCCCAGTGGATCCAATGGCCCCTGGCCAGAGAAGCAAACTAATTTTTTCACAGCAGGAAGTAAATGTGGAGGAATGGGCTTGAGATGCATAGACTTGAATATAAGAGCATTGTTTTGTGTTTTTCTTTCCTTTATGAGAAGAAATATAGAGAGGTCTGTTTCAAAGAAAGTCGGCGGTATTTTTAGACTAGACCAGTGGACCTCGGTGTTGGTGATGGTGCAGAGGTATACCAATAGCACTTGTGCAGTGACACCGCCCGGCAGGAAATCTGTTAAATGATAAGTCAATAAGTTAAAAACATTATCAGCTGTGTTTTGAGAGACGACCCTATACATTTTGACAAACTGCAGGTTTTTTATATATTTTCCAACTACAGGCTCTGCAGTGTGTCTGTATCCATGCCTATTCATAGATGTCTAATAGGCATGGATGTCAGAGATGTCGCCTCAACAGTTAAGTTCACACAACAAAGCTTTCTAGTGATGAAATTTTCGGATAACACTGCCACTTGATTTTACACTGACGTATTTGCTTTAGGTTTATGACTAGAGTATATACATTTATACATAGAACAGAAAGAGTGGCATTATCATGTGTCATTTTCCTCTGTATGTTTAGACTGGCTCATGTATACAGTCTGCCTTGCCGAGCAGCAGAATGTGATCCTGTCATCTCTCTCAACATGAGGGACTTCTCAGACAGTGAATGACGGAGAATGCATACCAACGAGTTTCCTGAGCACAGTCTCCGAGCTGTTTATGAGGGGGCTCATCAGTTCACAGAACAGTGGCTTAGCAACAACAGGCAGCAACACTCAAGAGCCCTCAATGACGAGCCCTGTTGACACAGGCTGACCAAAATGTTCTGATTCCTTCCAACTCATTTCCCTTGCTCATTTCTGTCTGCGTGCTTGCACCCGCCCGTGTGCTCGCTTTTC
This sequence comes from Tenualosa ilisha, assembly GCA_015244755.2. NCBI lineage: Eukaryota > Metazoa > Chordata > Actinopteri > Clupeiformes > Clupeidae > Tenualosa > Tenualosa ilisha. The sequence continues at coordinate 272,674 of PYXC01002110.1, forward strand.
CCCCCTTTTGAGACAGCCGTGCCACACTCACAGGTCGCACGAGTTAACTTTGAGATGAGCTCTGCCCTCTGACGTGTAAGAAAACAAGCGCTCCAATGGCCACTTCTTCAGAGAAAAAAAAAACGTTGAGTAGCCACTGAGGCGGTCATGGAACGTTCCCAAATGGCTGCGGCCTGGCCGAGTGTCTGGCCGCGCCGCCATCACTGACTGATTGAACTGCCTGTTACATCATTTAATGGCAAAATGTCAGGCCTCAGAAGTGCCCTGTCCCAATTTTCACCCTCCACTAAACTCCAGCCACAAATAAATCGGGCACAGGAGCAGAGTGTGCATGACCCAATGAAGAGATCCACAGCTTCATGTTGTGCTTTTACACAAAACCTGGTTTCAGAGCAGGAGAAACTAAGAGGTTTGGAGGTTATACCACACCGCGTTCAAGTTTTCTTTTTGAATAATTTGGTAGTGTAAGGGCTTCCATGATGGATCATTTTATCATTTTAGTACTGAAAGATAAATACCATTGACTATATTTATGCTCCAATAAGCCTCATGCCAAAACGATTAAATTGCTGCAGAGATGGTACTCATTTATCAATTAATGTCTTTTTGTAGGGCAGCAGAAAAATCATTAACTTCTCATACTAACTTAATGTACCTTCCAGTAACAGTCGACTCACTCTAAAGACTCTGCAGAGGTGGGTGTGATCAGGAAAGGTAGGTGCTGTGCTGCCTGAGTCAGTAAAGGGGGGGGAGATACATGGAGAGGCTCTGAGCCCCCTTGTCTACTTCTCCAGCCAGCCTAGGAGAACACAAACAAGCCCACTAGCAAGTTTGAATTTGCGCTGCAAGATCGTCTGAAGTCGAGCCTATTGCAGCCCGTTTCTGAATCACCAAAAACCCAGGAACCAATCACAATTGCTTATCTGGCATGGGGCGGGCAGATGATGACTGGCAGAGCAATGCTTTCAGCACAACCAATGAGAGTATCCATCTTCAGACTGAGTGGACAATTGCATTTAATGATTTGTTGATGTGTCTGCTGCACTTGCAGGTGCAACATTTTGGGTAGCTTTTAACCGAGTTTTTAGAAGCACTCTGGGTTTCGTGTCCAACTGCATTATTCCTAATCACTGGTTGCAAATCAACACCAAATCCCAAGCGAAAACAAGCGTTCAATGCAGATTTATTGTGCATAGGCATAGCTGTTCTGCTTGTGCACAGAAGTTTCCCATTCCTAAGCACAAGTGAAAATAGCAACATCACTTTAAGATGCACCACAGTGTATCATCTTTCTCTGTGGGTTCTGTTAGGGTTATGGGTAGCCTGGTGGACCAGACTCTTTCACTTCACTTTCACTTTCACTTCTGCAAAGTGTCTGGACACTCTCGATATGTTTGTGTCGTGGTGGGTGGGCATTTTGTGTGAACTTTAAACCTTTAAATTTTGGTTTTTAGAAAATCTAGTTTAGGACACTGAAGCTTTAGGGAGAGTATCCTGATGTAGTACTGTAGCTAAATGCAATAATGAGCAAAGGTACTGTGACAGCACTAGCTTGGCTAGGTCATAGGATCAAGACCCAGAGATCACAAGCTCTCAAAGTGAGATCATCTCCAAATAAAAGCTATCTATGAAATATGGATGTCAATGGGGGAAATAAATGGCTATATAGTTTGAACTACCCTAGCTCAGAAAGATTCAAAATATATAAGATGTACTGATGTGACTGGATGTGAACCACTAACCAGGATTAAATAACAATGTCTGGTTAACTATTGCAAGATATCAACATCTGGCACATGTATGAGGTTTTCCTTCAATAACAACATATTATTAAGATATTTGTTTGTTTTTAACACCCTGCCATCGATGGTGAACTATCCCTTTCCTCACAACTGTCTGAAGGTTACAATTTACCAGCCGTGCTTTAGTCAACATAAGGACTTCAGGACCCAGTGAAGGTAGCTTTTTGGCTGCAGTGAAAGTCACTCTGATTAAAGGCTGTCTGCCCCATAAATGTGGTTATATGTACTGTAATGGCCTATTGTACATGGTCCATGGGCTCCAAAACTCTGTGCAGTGTCCTTGCTCAGAATGATAAAAGAAGGATAAGATCCAAAGTCCTGAGCGAACCACCTTCCCATAAAGAGCTTTATTAGGAAAAGGCAAAAAGCAGCTGCAGCAGTCACAGTGTGATCTAGAGGAGGGACATCCTCCTTCCCGGCTCACTGCTGCAGAGCACATGAATGATGAGCTCATCAGTAAACATTGGGATTCTAACGCACGCACGCTCACTCACTTACGCAACACACCTTCAGCTCACCAATGGGCCCCCATAGAAATACAGCACCCCGGAGGACGTCAGCAAAGGGGAGAAGGAGGGTGGATTGGGTGGGTCAAGGTGAGTCAGTGGTTCATGCTTAGCTTGCGTTGCACCACTCGTTGACGGCAAGTGAATCTGGAGGTAACTCGGTTAATTAACCGCCATCGCTGCCCCTGACACGACTGGATCTGGGATTGGAGTGCCAACAAGATGTTTGGTGTCACCTTAAAGATTAGCCCACTCCCGTGTGGAAGTTAGCGGCGAGCTAATCACCCTTCTCTTTGATGTACCCCCTCCTTTTCGTTTGCAAACTCTCAGTAATAATTGAAACCATCAAAGGCTTCCCCCCTGCCTAATCCCAGGCTATGGCAAATCCCCTGTTCTCTCTCTCTCTCTCTTCTCTCTTTCCCTCTCTTTTTTTAAACCACATTGAAGAAAAAAAATGAGGGGGTCTTAAATTAATGTGCTTAGCGTTTCCATCAAGACATGACAGATCTTTGCAAATTATCCCTTTGAATAGGTCACGCTTTCACAGTTCATCCCGACTCCAGTTCTTCTCTGGCTTTCCCTCCCTTTTCATATTTTTCTGGAGCTTCATTTGTCATTTGCACACTGATTTGAAAGTGCAATTCATTCTTGTTCTTTTTAAAAGCATTAACATTCACCATTTCCTCAGCATAAAGGTGCTGCACAGCGCATGGCGAGTGAGGACCACATTTTTCATGGTTTATGGGTGGATAAACATGTGCGTGTATGTGTGTGTAAGTTTGTGTTGGGGGGAGGGGGTGGGTTGGAATATGAAAATGCCATCTCTGCTTGTGCATGCATCAATCAGTCCTGACTTTCATGAAGAGGTCCCAAGGAAATAGCACTGTGGGGAATTGAAGAAAATTTACAGTTGATGTTGTTCAAGCCATCACCAGACGTTTCCATCCACCTGGCGATGGTTTTATCCTCTGTTCTGCACTATGCCCACTCAACTTCCAAGATGATGCACCTGCGTGGAACATCCTGACATCTCTTTCGCACCAATGAAGAGGCAGCCCACATTGTACAACCTCTGAATGTCCATATAAGATTCTGCTGACCAATTTAAAGCGAGATCAGGCTGCTTTAATAAACACAGAAGATCCATCTGATTGTCAAAAGGGTCACACGTGGATAACTGGATGGTAGATGTCATGAAGTCCCATGTTGGCAAAATGGCAACCTTCACCGTTAGTGGAAGTTCTCCTGGACAGAAGTGGTTAAAAGTTCTTCTTGGCTAAAAGTTTGCCTGGATAGAACTGCCTGAATAGAAATTCTCCTGGATAGAAGTGACTGCCTGGAGAGCGTAAATGCCAGCTGCATGGCACTCTGTGTGGGTTGATTTATTGTCTTGTATTACTTGAATAAACAAAAAAGATTTGGGTAAGACACACAGGAGACAAAGGAGCACCGGCTGATTTTACATGAGTGATTTTCACAGCATTCACAGCATTCTCAGCCTGGCCTCGCCTCTTGGGGAAAAAAAACTGATAGGAACACGTCTCTAGTGTCTCACCATAGTCTCTGCTCCCAACACACACATCCGTCAGTGGACAAATGACTGTGCCACTCGCAAAATGCCAGACTCTGCAGTTCTCAACATTTCTGGGGAGGCATGTGAGGTTTAACGCTATAAAGAGCTCATTGTTGTTCTGAAGACAGATTCCCCGACATTTCCATATAATTCACGTAGGCCTTGCTGTGCTTTGCTGAGCCCATGCCAAAATGAAAAGGGGGTGTGTGTGTGTGTGTGTGTGTGTGTGTGTGTCTGAGAGAGGAAGAGAGACAGAGAGAGAGAATTTGTGCTAACGCTAATAGCTCACTCATTACTCTGTGCCACACATGTCATCTGCGCTGCTCATCAGTCTCCATGCCAGGCCCTGTGTCACGCACAGACGCACTAGCGTGCACAGTAAAATTGCTGTCTCTAATCCCCAGCTCCAGAGCCCATTCCCCCCAAAACCTTCTACAATTAGGATAATATCTTGACGATTTATCATCCATGGTATGAATATTGAATTCTCCAGCATTAAATAATGATAGAGATTATTTCATGAAATATGAGCATGTTAATTTCAACCTCCATCATCAAATGCATTATCAATGGTCACCATCACTTCCTGTTAAGTAGTCTGGCAACCATTTAATGGCTAATTCTTATCAGTGGGGGAAAGGAAACTTCAGTTCCCTGGAAGCTGCCAGTTTACCATTTTGTTCTATGGTGTGCCAAATTTTTAAATACTTTTTCTTACCAACAGCACTCTGTGACCTCCATCAACAATGCTATGCGTTGAATTGCACAGGGATATCCCTTGAAAGGGCACACCACACAAGCCTGCAATTTTTTTACCTATGGAGCTCCCCTACAGTCACCGTTTTTGTTTTTAAACTGTTTTTAAACACCAACATCCAAAGTTCTTACCAATACATGTGGATTTGTTTGCAGACCAAAGAATAAGAGCCAACGATGAGCATTTTCGAACTGTGTTGACTCACAAGGTCACAAAACATGATTTCAGTTTCATTCAGTTTTGGTTTCATTCTACAAAGGATGTTGTTTTCATCTTGCAAGTGCTGTAACTGCGGGGAAAAGTTGCAAGGGGAGCAGAGCGTCTTCATTAAACCCATGACAAGCCATTTAACCATTAAAGTGACAATAAAGCTCACAAATGAACGTAAAAACTTCATTGAATTTTGCCTAATTTCCCAGACAAGACAAGTTTCACAGATTTGGTGCTTACACGACAACTGTAATATTGACATACAGTACATGCTTTTTTATTCTGACATTTATTGAGGAGTTAGTAGACTATGAAGGTTTTAAGCAAAATTGTTAGATTGGACACTTCCACAGTGCAACTCTATCTCTTACACCATGGTGACATTTCATCAAAGGACAAGATATTCATTCAATTCACAATTTTCAAAAAACAGCAGACTACATGCACAGTACATTCCTTGAGGAAGGATATCCTAATGTAAACGAATCTCTAACACATTTGCCATTTAGCCCTTTGAATGTTGAATATGCCTGTTTTTTTATGAGGGCTGGTTTACACTGCCCAGCCACCATTTATAAATGTCAGTCCCACAGCAGACTGACTCACTTCATTGTGGGAGCAGGGAGACTCAATGCCTAGCAACCCCAGTGATGGACATGAGCTCTCGACAGCACTGAAATCAATAGGGGCAGGAGAGGATCTGGTTTCACTTTTCCCTTATACAGCCCTGTCCCACAAGACCAGGAAAAGCCTTTCTGTTTGATTGTCTCTATGTGGAGAGGGTTCACACACACACACACACACACCACACACACACACACACACACACACACACAGTCAGGCACAAAAGGTTTCTATCACCACAGAATAACCCTGTCTGAACCAGACACAATACCCCAGCACACACACACTCACACACACACACCATCACCACCACACACACACTAACACCAACACCCTGTCTCCACCGACAACCCCCCAAACCTCCTTTCCGATCTCTCTCTCAGGACTCAATGTCAACTCTCCTCCCCAGCTCCCTAAAAGCTGATTTTAACACCACCCCAGGATTTCCATAATCACTTTATCCACGCGATGTGATCAGTCTCCAGCACAAAGAGCAAGACAGTACCCCCAATTTGAACCGCCACAGATTTGCCAGACACAGGGGGCTGTTCGCCGCTGATAAGGGAGGAAAGGTTTGGCAGAGCGGCGACAGTGGGGTACAGAAGAGAGGGAAAATGCCAAGAATACGGCAACCAGGCCTGTGTATTGGCCAGTGATTACAGCTCAATGAGATAATGCTGTCTGGGAGAGAGGGGTGGAAAAAGACATTAGGTGGATATGTCTTTTAGAGAGAGGGAAAGCAACACCGGCGGATGAATTGGAAAGGTTGTAATATATATTGTAATTTCAGTCGTATTTCACTTGGAGGGTGCACTAGTACACCTAGACACCCAGAGCATCCTACGCCAGAGTTTTGTGTGAGCTATGAAAAGGAGAGGGTGGGGGGATGGGGTTGGGGGTGCTCCAGTGAGTCTCTCAATAGAAAGTGAATGGGCAGAACTTGCTTTGGCAGATGTTTCCTTTCAAATGAAAGAGACTGAGTCAGCCAGCCTGCTGTCAGAGTAATGTTAGCTAGAGATGAGTTGTACTTGGTATTTGTGGGGTGTTTTTTTTCCCTTAAAAAGACAAAAAACAGGTCTTACCTATCACAAAATTTGACAACAGCTGTGATTTGACAGCCTTAAAGCAGCTGGCAAATCAGATTGTTGGGTCATTAGCATATTTGTGTGAGCAACAGTTAGCCCAGCAGCGAGACAGGCAGACAGATGATAGGGTGCTAACCTTTGGCTATCATTTGACTATTCACTTTTTGATAAGAGGCTTAGAGATGTTCCTTTCAGGTATGAACAAGGCCTAACAAGACTTTCATTACATGTGTCTGACATTAGTTTGAATCACAGAAGCACAATAACATTTATGAAGCTATATTTTGTCTTTAGCTAAGTCTTGATCTGATAGATATTGTTGCATTCTACAACAGAGATGGTCAGCTTTGAGCAAGAATCTGGTGGTTTGAGAAATCACGTAGCCCTGCAGCATAGGGTTGGATTATGTGTCTCAAGAATCAGAACAGATAACATATTGATGTGGGGGATTTCTACACAGGTCAGATTTGATGTTTCACTTAGCCTTTTTTTTTTACAGAGAGAACAAGCTCACATGTCAGTGAGATGGGGAGACTTCTTTACTAGATGAAAACTCCCTGACATGACATAATATGGGTGCGAGCAGACCAATGATAGACATAAAAGGAGGAGGATGGGATGAAAGTGAGTGTCTGTTCAGGTGCATTTAATGCATTGTTCCCCTCTTTCACTGTCATGTCCTGAACATCTGGCCGTGGCGGAGGTGGGCAGCCAAGCGTTCTGCGGAGCCGCTCGCCTGCCTGCCTGCCTGCCTGCCTGCCTGCCTGTCTCGGCAGGAGACCGCTGGGCCAGGCTGAGCTGAGCCGGACCGAGTGGCAGGCGGCAACACACACTGCCAGCTAGAGAGACAGAGAGAGAGAGAGACAGGTGCCAGCAGATGTTGGAGAGAACATACCTCAGCGCAACAGACAGCCATGGAGCATTGTCGCTGTCTGTCAAGATTCTTGAAAAAACCTGAATACCTCAAACTTGTTATCTCCCTCTGTCTCACATTTAAGAGAGGGAAAAAAAGGACCACCGTCTTAATTAAAATGAGTTATGCCAGATGGGAAGCAGATTGCCTTATGGAAATGAGCCAACTTTGCTGTAAACACAGTTCGGTTAGTGGGGTGGAACGTACACGTGCAGTCACATGTGGACAGTGTGGCAGATATAAACGGAATCTTCAAATTGTGGTCAATTGTCTCGCAGTTCTTGTTCTGGGATTTTGGTGCTGGCTGTATGAAATTGGAAGCCATGATACCTCTAAACTTACAGACAGCTATTAGTTACCCAGCCTGCTAAATCCTTTTTTCACAGAACCTTTTAAAAATTTTAAAACCCTCTGTTGGCAATAAAGGGACTTTGGTCGGAAGATCTCAATGGTAATTTAAAGTAATTGCTAGATAATCCTTAAAAAGGTTTCCGGGAAAGAAATTTTCGTAGCTGGAATCTACTGTAAGTAGAGATTACTAAAGATTTGGTCCCCTTGTGCTTCAACTTTACCACTTCTTCAAGTAAGTAGGTGTCGCTTTTGACCAGGGTAACAAACAAGCTCTGGGATTAATTTTTAATTTCACATTTTCCTAACCCCACACCTAGGGTGCATTGTCAGGGCACATGGTGGTGCCTCCCACTTTGTCCAGAGCTGTGGCGTGTTATTCAGGTCAGGCGTCATGTTTCCCCGAGTGCTGCCATTCCCTATCCCATCATTCCTATGTCTCTGATTAAAAACCTTACCTCCCCATTAGTAATTTATTTGCTGCATTAGCCTAGCACACGTTCACAGCCATTTTTCATGATGGACACAATGCTATTGGTCAGCTGTAAGCCTGGGCGACCAATCAGGGCCATGCATCCCTGCCTCTTCCTGGGAGTGTCTTGACAACACGGTTAAGTGCCCAGTGCAGGGCCTTTAAGATTGTTTAATATGTAATTGCTTTGGGGGTTCACTAAATAGCTTCCACATGGCTGATTCACACCCAGGGATACTTGACGTAATGGCAGGCAACCCCACTTCCTTTCATGTCTCCCCGTCTCATCCTCTGTCACTCACTCTCTCACTCACGCTCACTCACTCTCTCGCTGATGTTTAACTGTGATCAGCAAGTGACAACAGTCACAGTCATGACATTTCTGCTGAAATGTGATCAAGTACATAACAAAAGTTGTATGTTGTATAAATGTATAGATGTTGTTCTACATTCATATTCAGTAGTTTACCAGCAGTATTTTTGTATGCCTCCATTACATATGACAACCAATTTCTCTAAATATTTCCCCTTAATCTACTGCTGTTCTACAATTACTTTTATTATTTGTCTTTTTGGCCATGACAGAATACAGGGTTTTTTGTCTGTTCCCAAAGTGTCTGGGAAAACCCAATCCTGCTGTCCCAAATGACTTATTTCTGAGAGCATCGGTCAGTGGGACACTTCTTGCTCGCAGTCGCATACAGTGGAAAGCTTTCAAGGACCTGTCTCATTAGTTTAGGGCTGGGATGAATGGCTCTCCTTGTCAAGGATCATACACCTCTTGCTCTCCTTCTGAGGTGTGTGTGTGCGTGCCATTTGCCAAGAGAGCTCTTTGTTTAATTTGTCAAAGATGCCAGTTTGAGGACCTGGCTCTTTGCATAAGTGTCTGTCAATTGTCTTGTATGTTAGCATATGTAAATGAACCGTCGTTTAACCTGTAAGAATAAATTATCGCAACATCCACAGAGGCCCTCCCTCATCACTTTACGCCTAAGCGTGTATGTGAATGTGGAGGCAGCCTCAGAATAAAAAGCATTTCTAAATTAAATATTACGACGGTAATGTAATCATTAGACACAATACCCAGTGGAGCATGACAGTTTTTCATGTGTGCTGTTACACTCTGATTCTGTGTCACAGTAACTGTGACATTAACTGGTGGAGTCAAGAATGACTTCGACTCTCCACGAATCTGAGAAAGATGAAAGAGCCTAACCGTCACAGTGGAGTATTGCTTGTTTACTGCTTCTCTGCCATACTTCTGAATATTACATGCAGCTTTTTAAGTATGTATTGTATTTTCTTGTATGCAAGTCACACCTCTTGCAGGAGGGGACTGATTGACACAAAGCATTTTATAAAGAAACAATTGGAAAACAACCTGCTTCAGAACTGCAGAACCTCCCATGTCACATTGGGAGGTTGAATGTGGGATTCTCCCAGAAAAGCTGACTTAACTGATTTTGACTGCAATCAAATACTTAGGCCTGACTCACTAAATATGCATGTAGCCTTTTACTTTCATTACCCCTCCCCGATCACTGTAGTAATATGTGTGTATAATGTATGTACATAACAATTAACAGCTTCAAACATCTACAATTGGTTCACTTCAGGGAACCTACACAATTATGAACATGTTAATGTCAAAATGTAAGCAACAGATGACGGAGTGATGATTGTTGGTTTACAAATATAGCCACACTGTCATGTTCACACAGTGGTTTCTCAACCTTTCATATAACCACAATCTTGCTGTCTTTTAAACCATATGATCTCACAGCACTATCATTTAGAGCCACAGACTGATGGACTCAGAGAGCACTCGGAAATGACTACCTAGCGCACAAGTACAGCCCAGCAGCCCAGGTGACAGGAGTGAGACACGCCTCGCTTAAATAAGTTGAACAACCATTTGTATCTAGGCAACAACACATAAAATTGGCCACGTGATCACAGAACGAGCATGAGTTTCTCTTTGGCTTTTCAAAGAACCCATGGAGGAAGCCATGCTGTTTAACAGTTTAACGTCACTCATCTACATTCAGTGTTGTTGTACTGAAGCCAACAACAGTCGACAGAGCCATGACTCCTGCATCCCAACACATACTCGGTATCATATCAAATTTGTTTCAGTGTATGTTATTCTCCAGCTGTGATGTTGGAAGGAGTTTCACACACTAAATCCTGAACAAGAATCTGAGCGTCTTCTAGCTGCTGGCCAAGTCAAAAAAGGTATTTATCATTCGTCGTTGTCCAAAATGACCAGGACAGATTAATGACCCAATGTGTTCTCAGAGCTCAAATCAAATAAGATGCCCTGCTTCATCATCGATGTCATAATGACATAAAGGTGGTTGAATTTACCAGTATTTTACCAGATAATAAGACAAATAAAATGGTTCCGTTGGCATTTGTGTGGAATTTTACAGTATCAATTTCCAGTATGTTATGCATTATCTGACTGAATGGCAGAATTCCTTTGTTGTGGAATTGGGATCAAAATCCTCCTCTCTTCGCCCATGTAATTATTTAGTTTGGTTTAGGACCACAGTAACCTAATTTTTTTCTCAGACAAGTCTATTTATCTGCAAGACAGGACTTTTTCCCCCCAATGAAATCCATGTGAGTTGTTTTTGTGCAGTCTGCACAGTGTCTGCTTGCTGTGATGTGAGGCCAGGAGAGCTCATAGAAAAGTGTGTTATATTGCCCCCTGTTGGTTCAAAGTCTAGTCTGTCCAATCGTTTCAAGTGACAATTACAGTAACATTTCACAATGACACCAAGGATGGAAAGACTGAGACTTGGGTATCACCCAGAGTTTATGAAGGGAGTACAGTAGTCTCTTTACAGCTTTGGAGATACAAGCAACATGCATCTCTTCATTCCAACTGTGTCACATGCAAGTTCTTACCTCTTATATTAATAATAAAGACATAAAGGTCAGTTACACATAGTATGATGCATCTCAGTTGTCCGTTGCAACCTCAATATTTCATGTACAATTTGTCAGTGTTCAAATGGTATTTCTCATAATTTAATCAAGCACAAAGAAGTAAAAGAATCTACCAGCCTCTAACCATTAGAAAGCCTGAGCCACATTTACCAGCGTACCACTCATTGAGGAAACAATACTAACTCATTAGGTCAACAAGACAATTCAAAGTGAATAGCCCTGATCTTACAGACCATACATACACCTCACAACACTAACAGCAGTACATCTGCCATCCGATTAAATGCAATGCTCACATTTTTAAAAGATTACTTGCCGACATTCACACTGGCAATTCAGTAATATTAACCATGCACTTTAGGAAACAAATACCCACTTGCAAAAAAAAAATAGGTCACTTAGCTAAATGGATTCTCGCAGAGTGTACATTCAAAGAGATTCCCTTATAATCAGAAAATCATCTTTACACTAACATACATAAAAGCCTTAACATCCAAATATTTAAAGATAAACATTGTCACTATCCATGTCAACACATCAGCAGTACACTGTACAAGAGAAAGGCACTGAAAGAACTCAAGCTCAAGATATAAGAACGAAAGCAGCTGGTAGTCAGGAGAGCTGGTGGGCAAACCTAGACCACCATATAGGAAACGTGCACTGACATACTGTCTGTCTGGGGACCAGTTGGCTGCTGGGTACTGGGGGCTGCCAGTGGATCACTCCGGCGGTGACTGGAGAGCTGTTAGAGAGGTGGCAGGGGAGACTGAGGTTAGCACTCCAGACAACTGTCAGGGTTTGGATACAGAAAAAATACACATATTTAGGTGAACTGTTGAGGTGAACTGCTGTGGTGACTTACTGAAAGACTTTTTACTATATCTCTAGTCTATCATAGAAAGTCATGAGCAGAACTTTATGGAGGATATTCAATGCTCCATGGATTTGTCATACTGTATATGACATCACTAGCATACTGGCTACTCTGACAAAAGTTATGAGACATGCCCTTTTCAATTAACACAGCATGGACTCTTGAACCAGAGAGGGTAAAAGCAGAGCGAGAGGTACAAATGGCCATTAAGTTCCGTGTTCTATTTTCTATTTTCAGAGTTGAGCCCTCACACGCTGATACAGAAGACCATTGAAAAGTTTATATTGTGACATTATGTGACACTCCCACTTATGCAGACCAGGACTATTCATGTTTGTTCCCATTGTAACGTATTATGTTGCTCTATCTTGGTCAGTATTCAATGATCTTTATTTATATTGATTAAATTCAATATTCTTTAAACATTTGTGCCATCTTATGAACCTGCCCTCTTTTCACATCTGTTTTAACCACTGAACCATTACACAGTAAAGGTGCTTCATCAATGGACAGCAGAATTTGGAAGAATTTTGTTTTCCCTCTCTAGTTTATATTGAAAAAGACGGCTATATTGGGGTTCTGTCTGGGTGGGGGCAACTTTTCATGCATGGTGAAACGCTCCTAAAGAACGATCCAACACGATGCAGTGCAACCTAGAGAGGAACCCATTCCTTGTTGGTTGATGAGGGCCATCATAATGTTTTTTACCAAAACAAACATCCGCTTCTCACCTTTTCCAGGGTTGCAGTCCCCCCCATCGTCCTCTGAGCCATGGGCCTTCTTACTGAGGTGGCGCACCACCATAGTCGCATTAAACGCTCTCTGTGAAAGCAAGATAACAATCGTTGTCACAATACAGTTGTAGCCATAGAATGCTTTGATGTGATCCTCCAATTACTCATTAACAGCCATAATACAATTTTAATTTCTTCTGAGCCTTTGTTTTTTGGTTAGTTAAGATTTGTCATGCTGTTCGAATGATTCCCTTTTTCTTTTTACATTACTATTCTTAATTTTTAATCCTGCTGTTAAAAAAAAACTGTTGAGGCAATTAATGAGGCTGAACAGTCAGGTGGGAATAATCAAATACACAAGCTTCTGTTTGATGCCTGGTTGAGACCACATAGCCTGCTCACTATTTTTCTCTACCTGTAACTTCTCATCAAGGACAAATACCCAGAACTCCAAACATCAATACATTTTACAAAGATGTCCCTGAGAGGTGTTACAAAAAGACGTCTACGTCTCTATCTCCTTTCTCAAACACTTGTACAGATGCATGAAATTCAATTCAATTCAATTATATTTATACAGAGCCTTTTACAATAGTATTGCCTCATGGCACTTGACAGCAAAGAGCACCCAAGAGCAAAAGGGCCAAAAAAAATCCAAATGTCTAGTTAGCCTAGATAGAACCCCTGGGCAGATCCATGACTCAAGGGGCTAACCCAACTGCCAGGGGTCATGCAGGAAAAAGTGACCATAATAGACTACAAGTTGTCCATAGTTTTAGTTATCATAATAGTTCCAAAATACTGTCCCATATTATTACATGGTATTCAAAAACAAGAGTAGAATGCACACAAAGTGTCGCAAAATGGCTTCAACTAGCTACATGTTGTGCAATGCATTGGCCAGACCGTAAACACATGCAGTGGCAAGCGGGCGGGTGGGCAGGCATGGGGAAGGGCGGGAGAAGTGTGTGGGGGGTGTGTGTGAGCACTGCAGCCAGTGCCAGGGGCAGATGTCTGGATCTGGGGCCCGTCACACGCTCAGCACATCCTGCGTGACGACCAGTGATCTCACCTTCCAATGGCTCTTGGCGAAGTTCTTCTGAATCTGTTCACTGACAGACCCGTGGATGTTTTTCTCCAGAGCTGCCCCTCCCGATATCCTGCCATGATGCATCACACACACACACACACACAGACACACACACACACAAATATACACGCACACGTCAACATGTCAAACTGAGACACCCCAGTTTGCACAGTTGCTGCTAACTGCATCATGGAGCATGACTCTCCCTAGCTCAGAGGCTGGTTTATGTGCTTTTCTCCCCACAATAGCGTAATCATCTCTCAAGAAATTAAGCATTAAATGTACAATTACCAAAGCAGAGACGAGCTGTTCCTCTCCTTATTAAGACAACATAGAAAATATATAAAAAAGCGAACATCTGTTGGCATAATGTATTTTTATTAATATACAGCACATTGTTAGGGGCAAAGTAGCGTTTCTTATTTTGCTCAGAGTTTGTGAAAAACTGAACAAGTATTATGTGGCCATGGCAACTTACTGTTGCACAACATTTGAAGTGTTTTGATGGAAAAACACATTTGTTCGCTATTCATGTTTTGTCCACTAGCCTGCCCCTTAGTCTATTTTTGAACTCACCAAGGATGCTGCAAGGCTTCCTCACAATTATACCTCTTCTTGGGGTCCTTCTGCAGTAAGTGCACTATGAAGTCTTTGGCTGAATAAACACAAAGACAGCAGGAGTGGGCACAGAGGGGAAAACACATGAAGTACTCAATCAGAAATGAAAAAGACACATGAATTGATGGGCACTCTGCAAATGAACACTTATAAATGCATCAGCCTACAGTACATTCCATACAAAGCATTCTGTCTGCTTTTGAAATTTGTCCTTGTGCTGTTCTCATGCTCATATATCTGTTCAGGTCTATCAGAGATTGGTCCTGGAGCTCTTGTGTGTTCCCGGCAGTACCTGAATCTGAGATTTCATCCCAGTATGGCGAGTCAAACTCGTATTCAGCCTTGATGATCTGCTTGTATAGCTGTGTGTCATTCTCATCATAAAATGGCGGGTATCCACAGAGTCTGTGAATCACAAACTGAGTGAATCACAAACGCAAAGAAACACAAAGAGGAAGACTAAGACAAAGATCTGTAAAAAAAGGAGGAGAAGGAGATGAGGAAGAAGATGATGAGAAGAAGGAGAGAAGACGGAGGAGGAGCAGATGAGGAAGAAGATGAAGAGAAGGAGAGATGAAGGAGGGGGAGGAGGCAAAGATAAAAGCAAAAAAGACAAAGAGAAGGAAAAAGAAGACAAAGAAGACACAACGAAGACTTTTGAGAGACAGAGGAATGAACACATTGGCAGATACACCAAACCCAATATTTTGGCCCTCGTGTTTCTGTGTGACTGTCACTTACAGAATGTAAGAAATGACTCCAATGGCCCACAGGTCCACCTCTTTGCCGTATGTTTTCTGCTGCAGGAGTTCTGGAGCTGTGGCACACATATTAAATCATCATGATGAACCATTTGTATTTACATACACACATCCTACCACAGGGACATTTGTCAAAAGGTGGAGGCATTATTACAGTGTTTAATGCAACACAAGCTTACTAAAGGGACATGATAAGCATTTTTTCAATGTAATAAAAACATTTCTAAGCATTTTTCTGCATAGCCACAAAGATGTCCAAAGCACCAAGACTGGGAAGAGGGAGCAATATACCTACCTCCTGTCAAAGATAATGCTGGAATCACACATATGAGACCCCAACCCCCTTCTCACCCTCACACACACCCACACACACACAACCATACATCTTCTACTTGTAATGCAAACAGATCAGGATGAATCCACCAACAAGCCACCAAGATAATCAGTTCAATATGCTATTCGTCCATACAAACATAGATATGTTTTATTGGATTTCGTAGGTTTTATTGGCTTTCATAATTAGAATTATATGTAGTGTTTATATTTTGTAAGTCGCTTTGGACAGAAGTGTCTGATAAATGCAATATATGTGAGCATAAATATAGAGGTCCCATTCCTTACCCACATATGCAGGTGTCCCACATGCAGTGGACAACATGCCCTGGTCCTCCATCTTAGAGAGGCCAAAATCACTGATGACAATCTTAGAATCCTCCATTGGAGTCTCGTACAGCAGGTTTTCAGGCTAAAAACAGACTCATAAAATCTCACTGGCAAGATTTCAGGATTCTATGTCTCATTCTGATACTGAACAAAAATGTATGATTAAATAGCTACTTTTGAGTGCTATGTATACACAATAAATAATAATAAATAAAAACATACGGCATACATATAAATAAAGACTTCATTTTGAATGTCATGCATGCACTTCTATACAGAAGTAAAATAAATCAGGGCATAATACAGTGATACAAGATCTCATGGTTTTAATGATATAACATTTCATACATGAGACAGTTGTCTGTGGTCTGGAGAGCTCAATATACAGGCTTACTTACAATCGTCCCTCATTAATTCAGGCTCTGGGGACTTCCAGCAGTGTCTGTTTTGCCCTGTTATTCCCTGACTCCAATATCAAAAACACTGGATTGGTTTCTAACCTGGGTTGATACTATAAGTCCTGAATTGGGTAATATCATCTCATAAATACAACCCACACTAATAACCCATCAACACTGGGTTGCTGCGGTCACTTGTCTAACCTTATCAGAAGATTAAATTACCACCCAACTCAATAATTTTGACCAATGTGCTCACAGTAGATGACAAGAAGGTGGAGAGGCCTCAGAAAACAGCCACAAAACCAAACTGAAAAGATCTCTGTGTATTGTTGAACTTTTTACCCAGACAAGATTAGGAGCACTGAGATGAACGGAATTTCAATCATGATTTGGGATAAAGTGGTTGTCTTTTCCCGTACCTTGAGGTCCCTGTGGACGATGCCCAGCTGATGCAGGTACCTGACCGCCGCCAGCACCTGCCGCATGACACGGCTGGCATCCCTCTCGGTGTAACTGCCCCTCTCAAGAATCCTGTCCAGCAGCTCCCCTCCTGTTACCCTACAGAAAATAAAACACCACCACCACATCACCTCAGATTACCAGATCTTTCACTCACATCACCTATGTTCAGAGGATGGAAATGTATGGTGACACAGCCATGTCTTGATGGCTTGTGTTCCACTGGGTAGATCAGAATAGCTATGTCTTAAAAAGAGCATTGTTTTTGATGAGTGCAGCTATGAATAGCTTTACTCACAACGTCATCACCAAGTAAAGCTTTGTAGGTGTTTCAAAAGTCTCCTCCAAAGAGACAATGTTTTCATGATGGATTCTATAAAAGAAAGATGAGGGAAAATATGAGCACTTCACACTCATTTGAAAACCAAAATACAACCATTTTACTGTGTTTTATTTATAATATTATGATAAATAAATGTTGTCTGAATAAAAATATCTGATCATTTTGACTGAATACTGGTAAGGGAATACAGACAAAGTGTGCCATACGGCAGGGCAAACTCACTTGCGCAGCACAGTTATCTCATTTTCCAGCATGGATTCCTTGCCCTTTAGCGCCCTCTTGCGGATGCACTTGACAGCTACAAGCCTTTGAGTGCACCGGTGCTGTGCCACCCGCACCTCTGAAAAAGAACCCCTGACACAAGAGGTTATGTGCTTTGATTCTAGTAGAATCTGGTTGTGAAAACACAACACTGTCTTCCTAGAAGTAACAGGAATCATTTTGAGTGACTTTGAATTTTGCTAAAGACTGCATAGCTTTGGAACAAAATACATTTCATGGAGTAGACCTCCATGTGCTATTAAAAATAAAAGATATCGGAGGTCAAAGTTCTATACATAAACCTTTTACATATATATTTTATTTTAACTCCAGGTAACTGCCACTGGTCAAGGCCCAAGTTATTCTTTCAACCCTGAAGTCTAAGCCAAGTAAATGCAGTTTATTCCATTTCTTTCACTGTAGATCACAGTACTGTGTATTAAAATGTATGACAGTGTATTAAAGCATACTAAGATATAACACTGCATTGAAGGACAGCCTTATAGCATGTATAGAATGCCCTAATGTTCAGAGGGGTTGAGTTCTTTCGCTATTTTGAATGCAACGTACTATATCATTGCACATTATTTAGGCTCAATTTGAAAGTAATACCGCAACATGGGTTTACACAGGAAACTGCAGTTCGAACAACAATCCAGACATCAGCAGGAGTGACAACTAAAATTTCCCAAACTCAGAGTGGCGCTGCTGTGGTCTTACATCATAGCATAAGGTAACTGTTTTATGTGACGCAAGGGTTGTGTTTATGATCTTAATCTATTGCATCGCAGGGGAACAAAAGCAGTTGTGACACACCTGTGATATGTTAGCTATAGATGTGAAACCCATTAGCAGAATAGGATAATTGCATTCAATTATGCTTTTTTTTACAAACTTAGTAGGAAATCCTAATTACTTCTGGCTCATTTGATTCTAATGAAAAATGCTAATGACAAAAAATCACATGCCTTCACTAACTAATGACCAGCTGGCATGGAGATTAATTTAGAGGCAAAAATACTGTGAGGCATGTCATGGGGAAAATACTGAAATATATAATAACATTAATAAACAAACAATGCAATTAAATTTCCATTACACACACATAACACTGTTTGATAAATTAAACAGATAATATTTCCATCAAATTATAGTCACTGATATTTCTTTAGTGTTTATCGCTTGCATTATCAATAGACATCAACACCTATATCAATTTCTCGAGTCCTAACATCGACTATTATTCAACAATGCCGATAAAACACACACACACACACACACACACACACACACACACACACACACACACACACACACACATACACAAACACAGACACACACACACACAACCTTGGAATTAATGTGTGGGTGCAAAATGCACCTCTATTGCTCAAAATCTTTCAATTGTACTGAAATTGTAGCCTCAATACCCACTCTCCCAGCTTCTCCCTCAGCTCGTACACAGCACTGATGTCCTCGCCTTTCTTCTTTGGGTCTCGTTTCAATGGCATCCTGAAGCCCTGTTCCATTCAGGTGAAAGGATAGCCAAGAAGATCACAATGTACTCACTGAGAGTCCAACCAAGGCTAGTTGCCTTGATGGTGTATTTTTTTTGTGTCCTTGTCTTGTGATGATTACTAAGGGTATTTTGTAGTACATGACGGGTAAGAATGTAAACCTAATACACATTCAATGTCAGGTGAATATGTGACATAATTCATTCATCCACCATTGTCAGCCATGAACATGTCTCATTTGTCCATTTGAAATGTTGAAGATAAGGAATTCATCTTAGGTAAAACAGTTCTCTCATCTTGACCTGCCAGCTCACTGTATTACTGCAACCCTAATAACGCATAAATCTTACATCTTATCATGACAAATGTTGCATAGCTAATCGTTTCCTCTGATTTGTTTCTTCATTACCAAAAAAAAGTATCGCTAGCACATTCAGCAAAGGCATGTCCTACACACCCAACAGAATTTTAGCAATGAACAGTTCTCCTTTCAATGTTCATAAGCAAGATCTACTCCATAGTGGATGCTGTACAATGACACCCATTAAAGCAGACTAAGATGCAATCATTAGTAAATACAATAAAAATAAATAAATAACATATATCAATAATGTGTGGCATCACCACAACACAATGTCAAAGTTGAGGAAGCTAAGATGCTATGATGCTATGTGCATGTGCAGGAGTTGCTTTACCTGTTGCATTGCCACTGCAGAAGGAAATGGTGTATCTGGCTGATGTCTCCTGGCTTCTTCTCAGCTCTCAGCTCTTCTCTCTCTTTCTCTTCCTCTCCCTTTCTCTCTCTTTCTCTCTGTCTTTCTCTCTCTCTCACACTCTCTCTCTCTCTCTCACCAGCACCTCTCAAAGCTCTTAGAGTGAAAATCACATTCTTTTTTACTGAAACGACCTTGCACACCCACACGCCTTCACAACAAAAAAGGAAAGGCAATGACCAGAGAGAAATAATGTATGGGAGAGTGATGATTTGAAGTTAGCAAAAAAAAGGGTAGAGAAAATTTCTCAGATTGCAGACTAAAAAAGAACCGTTTTGCATGCTTCTTCACAAATATTCAGAGGACAAGTCCTCTCCAAAAGCAAGCTGACACATCTACAAGATGTGCCTCGTCTTCCCATGACAATTTTGGAAGCGGCTATATGACTGGACAAGATAGGAACTGTTTGCATTAGAATCAGAGTTGATTGGAGAGGCTTTGTTATTCCCTTATTTTAGTTCTCAGTGGGAGCACCCTTGTATTTACATGTCTGGGCCGTCTGTCTTGTGTTCAGTGACAGACGTACTGGAGGCTGCTGTAAAAAGAGTATACACAGGCCTTGTAAGGTCAGACGTCCAAACGTCTCATGACCATAACCAAATCACGCCTCTGTTCCTTCACAAGGCAAACAATTCAGATGCAGCTTGTTTTTCCAGTAACTCCCTAAACCGTATTGCAATTGCAATATGGACCTCTAAGGCACATTTGCCAACTTATTGCACATAAATGTAAATATTTAAGAATGGAAAATTGTCCATATGTGGACACATGTCCATATGTGGACAATTTTCCATATCCCTGCAGTCATGTAAGCAGATGTGATTTTTTTTTAAATAATCCTTGTGTGTAACAACCTTTAGCAAAATGATATTCTTTTTCAGGGTATTAAAGATTCCATTGTTCGGTGTATTAAAGATTCCAAAAAATTCCAAATTTGATGCAATGAATAAAGACTGTGAATCCATTTCTGATAGGCCTCATTTCAAGCAGAACTGTTTGGTTTACATTATGTCTTTGCAGTATCAGTATACCCACTAGAGGGCGTGCTTACATTACTGACACAAAAGCAGCTCTGGTATCTCTCTGGCAGAAATGCCAATTACTTGCAATGCTGAATGTAAATTCCACAAGGCATCTGTGTCTTCCTAAAACTGCTATTTGTTGTGTATTATGTGATGATAAATCCTCTCTGGCTCTGTGTGAGCTGACTGCTCTGCTCAGTTAGAAACAAATAAAGATAAATTATGTTACGTTATGAATGGTATATAAGTGCAATACTTATGTCTACCACCAAAGCTCTGTGACCTTCCAGACCTTGGATGTCTCATGACTCAAGCACAATGAGATACTGCAGGCATTCGTGCCCAGACCAATGGTGTTGCCGCACGTTTCTCTAGGGCAGACACTCTGTCTCTTTAAGTCGCACAGAACAGATTGTCAGTGGTCAAAATGTTACTTAGTACATTTGAAGGTAAGATACCACAGCCTTATGTTGTGCCAAGAGCTAAATGAATAGGCTACTTGACATCACATCCATTCTCAGTTGCTGTGGCAAAGTCTGTCCGTGTCACCTGTCGTATTCCGCCTGTGTCACATTCACAACTCTAAAACTGTCCATCATAGCTTATTCTTGGAGTGTCAAACTTACTCTAAGAGCACAAAAGCAGCCAGGCTAGTGTGTACACAGAACATGATGAGGCCACAGCTATCCCTCATAATGTGCTTCCCAACACTGGCGCCCCACCCTGAGATGAGCAGGCGGCCCACTTGCATCGAATTTCTCGCGGGAGGATGTCACCTCGGTGGCCCGCAGCTCGCTTGTCATCTGACGCCTGTCTGCATCTGCCGAAGGGGTGAGCCTTGCAAGCATGGCCAGCTGTCAGTGCCATCATCGACTCATTAAGGACAAGAGGGCCTGTGCAAAAATGACCCGACACACAGCACAACAGACACACACACGTACAAACACATGTGCGGATATAGATAGGATTCTATGTATGTGTGTGTGTTATGTGGGTATGGATAGGTGGGTGACTTAGAGAGAGACACAAAGAGAGAGACACAGAGAGAGAGAGAGAGTTATGCAATACCTCGGGTGGGCCAACATATTGCAGCGTGTGTAAGACAATGACTAGTATCTGTGTGTGTGCATGTTTTAGGCATGTTTGAGGAGAGAGGTTAATGTGTATGTGTGAGTATGCCTGTGGCAAAATGCAATGCATGTGTGTATGTACCAAATGCACTGTGTATTTTAGTGAGATTATGAGTTTAGACTCTCATGAGTGACACAGATTTTCCCAGAACGACAATAAACAATAGAAAAGAAGTGTAAAAACTCAGTTTGAACTGGTTGCAGTCCCTACTGTGCTTTGATATGACTGGATTTCAGGTCAACTACTGCAACACGCCCAGAGGAAGTGTGCTGCACCTTACACAGTAAAGTATGTGTGTGTGTGTGTGTGTGTGTGTGTGTGTGTGTGTGGGTGGGTGAGTGCGAGTGTGATTGTGAGTGCGTGCAGGTCTGCACATAACCACGTGGGCTTGTTTAGTCTGGGTGTGTGGAAGTTCATTCTTGCATTGCTCACTCCTTGTCATTTACGTGACACAGACCCTCAAAACCTCATAAGTTCATGTCAGCTCCCCTCAGTGTGTGTGGGAGGGTCTGTGGTGGGAAGGAAGTTATCCATACTTTAAGAAGTGCTATATAAAGGTTAAATTAGTGCACTGACATTTGTGCCACATCTTATCTCTGGCATACTAAACTTGTGACCTAAGTGGGTGTAGGGCGTGATCTCCACCTGTTTATCATCAAACTACTAAACTGAGAGAGAGAGCCAAAGATCCATGTACTGGACACTGTAATAAGACGATGACCAAATTAGATGCGAGGGCATATCATTGTTTTTAAAATAGTTTGGCAAGTGCTCAGGCATAGCCTGTCAACCACAGTGGTGCGAGGCCAAGTGATCCCTCCCTCTCCTAGTCTGTTTATAAACTGAAAACTGTGCTAGATTATATCTGTGCGGAGTGTTATGCACATTAAGTGAATTATACTGGTCTTCAATACATGATGGAGTTCGAGTAGCCAAAGTACCACTTTGTTTACATGCCGGGTGTGTTAATGGGAACAGAATAGGTTCGGTTATGTAAGGCCTACAAGCATTGTAAATCATGTTCAGAAAATTCCAATCATTGACTCTGACTTTAACTGCCTATTAAAATGAAAACAACAAAACTAACCGCAAACTAATAGGACATTCAGTACTGCTACTCAAGCATGGCAAGAAAATCCTGCTTGAGACAAACTAACTGACATTTAGGCCCTATTTACACATATCTAGATATTTTAACAGATAAAATATATTTTTTATCAGTTTTTTTTTTAATTGGGTTTACACGTCCACATCTAGTGGACAATTTGGAAAATACAGCATTTTGAAAAATCTCCATTTTGGAGGCCGTTTTAAAAAATATCCATTTGAGGCCCAAACAGATAAAAATATATCCATTAATAAAAATATCTAGATATGTGTAAACAGGGCCTGAATGGATGGTGATTTTAAAATGGGATATTCTTGAGCTTAAATATCCAGTGTTCATCTTTTTTTTGCCAATTCTACAATTGCCAATTCCAGCAAAAATGACCTATGTTCAATTTGACTTGCAGTTTGTCACAGTGCTACAGTTGTTTCTCAAAGGAATTCAAAACACTGAAGCAGAAATGCAAATGAATACCATGGAGTCATTAAGTTGTCAATGATGCAGAGTTCAGATTTTAGAGACAAGTGAATGAATCCTAAGGTATGTAGAAGCATGAAAACATGCCGGGTGTGTTAATGGGAACAGAATAGGTTCGGTTATGTAAGGCCTACAAGCATTGTAAATCATGTTCAGAAAATTCCAATCATTGACTCTGACTTTAACTGCCTATTAAAATGAAAACAACAAAACTAACAGCAAACTAATAGGACATTCAGTACTGCTACTCAAGCATGGCAAGAAAATCCTGCTTGAGACAAACTAACTGACATTTAGGCCCTATTTACACATATCTAGATATTTTAACAGATAAAATATATTTTTTTATCAGTTTTTTTTTAATTGGGTTTACACGTCCACATCTAGTGGACAATTTGGAAAATACAGCATTTTGAAAAATCTCCATTTTGGAGGCCGTTTTAAAAAATATCCATTTGAGGCCCAAACAGATAAAAATATATCCATTAATAAAAATATCTAGATATGTGTAAACAAGGCCTGAATGGATGGTGATTTTAAAATGGGATACTCTTGAGCTTAAATATTCAGTGTTCATCTTTTTTTTGCCAATTCTACAATTGCCAATTCCAGCAAAAATGACCTATGTTCAATTTGACTTGCAGTTTCTGACAAGTGAATGAATCCTAAGGTATGTAGAAGCATGAAATCATGTTAAGAAACATGCTGTTTTAATGGCTGAATACACATTCCATCTAGTTCATATTGTGAAAGACGGTAAAGGAAGCAGAGTAGACCGTGATCCTGTGTCGTAGCTATTTCTAAAGTGCCATAAAAAAAGGCCACAACCTTTTGACGGCAGCTGCTCTTCAGTCACATGGTCTATTCTAAACTAAACTTAGAGCTAAAGAAACGTGTAAGTGCAACCGTAGCAGAACTTCCCCCAGGACCGTGAAGAGAAGTGTCAGGAAATCTCACACTTGTTTGTGCTCACAAAGACATCTATGATCCCTGCGGCATGCCAAGGTTTCAACACACACAAGGCTGATTTTAACATGCCAGTGGTACAGTGACGGAATGCTGTAGAGGAACCACCTGCAAGGTATTTAGCTGCCAGCATGTGAGAGCTGGCATCTGCCGAAGGGGCATGTGAGGTATACCTTGTGATGTAATGAAAAATGGCAACACAAATAAACAATCAGTTTTTTAATAACAAAAAGTAAGATAACAACAAACATGACAAACATACTGAGCATGCAAATTTGGCATGGAGGAGCATGGAGGGCACTGGCATCTTGACTAGAACAAAATTCCTGTCAGAAATATGCTGTTCCCAGTCTCAACTCCAGAGACTCAACTTAGTCTTCACTTTTGACTACTGTCTGATTGTACAGAACAGACAGCAAATTCTCTTCTAGGAACAGACACTAATCAGGCTTCCTCCTCTAAGACATGCTGAAATAGTATCCATGCCTTGACCTTCTCAAACAAGCCTCTTAAATCTGCCCACCATAGAGCTTGTGACTGTCCATTGGTCATTAACTATCAAGTACAACATAAAGTCTAGGTTTAACTAATTGATCAAGTCAGTGGCCTCAAATCATACACTAACTATAAACTTTTAAAATTTGAAACAAGACTGAAACTGATGGACTGAGATCAGACTGCGATCTGATGTTCCCATTTGAGATCAAATGTCGTCACTCAAAGGTCAAAGAGTTGCTATGCCTATCATGTCTATTAACACTAGAGTGTTCTTGCAGATTGGAGTAGCGCCTATAGCTTCTATTACTCCAAGACTGGCATATAGATTCTACTTGCTGCTGCTTGCTACTGCTTTTCAGGATCTCCCTCAGCTCCAGGTTTCCATCTCCACTCCTTTCACAGTGAAAGTCTATTCTTATATCTACCTGGTACAACAAAGCATAAGCTTGATAATTTGCTGAGTTGGTGCAATGTTGTCTTTATTACTTCCAGTGATAGTAGGGAATGCGTAAGCGATATCAGGCCTATTATTTTGCCTGTAAGGACAGCAATTTACCATTGCTCCATTTATTCTGAGAGACAAAATGAGGTAACACATGGTATGAGTTGGTCGACCAAGGTGGGGCCATGCACTGCATATTCATCTTTGGATAAATTCCAGAGTAGATTAGCTTGCCAATCATTCCCAGTCAGAACACTTTTTTTGATAACTTTGACTTTATTTTCCACCGAATAAGACCTAAGTGGCCATCAAGATAGCCAATGTGTTGAGGAGAGGACAATTGCGCCGGAAAGAATGGCCAGCCCTTGAAAGGATCCCTGGCTAGTAAGACATGCTGGCCTTATATGACTGACACTGGTGTCAGCTACATAAATGTGATTTTGAACTACTGAAAATGTTTTTGGTTTTATCAAAGGTTTAGAAAATCCTTTTACTCATAAACTTCCATTATTGTAGAAAGTTACATCATCTGGTTGAATCGAATCAAGGTCCAGTCAAGGTGAAGCAATCAAGCTGTTGCTGCACACAGACACCATCAATATCAATCAGGTGATGTCACTCACCCAGAAACTTTACCCAGAAAGCATTGAGGCATAAATGCATTGGCAGCTTACAAGCTCTGCAATTGCAGAAATTGTCTTTAAAAAAAAAGTTTTAATAAAGTTTAACAAAGTTTTAATAAAAAAGAAAGCATTTTCAGTGTTTTCAAATCCTGCTAAATAGCTGATACCAACATCAGTCTTATAGGCCAACATGTCCTACCAGGAATCCTTTTAACAATCAAGCGAAGCAAATTATATCATTAATAATCAATTTTGCAAAACTGTATATAACATTACAGAATCAACAATTAATGAAACATATGTATATAAAATATTTATACACATTTATACATGAACACAGCTGGCCACATTTGGTTGTGGAACTGACTGGGCGTACAGTCCAGGCCTATATTTTCCAGTCAGCCAGTACTAATAGGCTACAGATATGGGCATCCATTTACACTCCTGGCTTTGCTGATGAAGCTGGGGCTTACAGAGTTGATTGCAGATGTCAAAAGAATGTCACCCTCGAACTCACTTAGAACTAGTCACTTCCATCCAGCAACAATGATATTTAAACGCTGTTGCCTTGCAGAAGGCTTTCTGTGCATAATCTTGTTGTTCTTACTAGGCAAGAACTGTGAATGTAACACACAAATTAAATTAACACAGACTTTAGGCCTGGGGTTTCTATCACATAGGCCTAATCTTTGTGAAGTCTGGTCCAGTCAAAATTAGGAACTTACTCTGCAATGAGTTGCCTAGTATGTGTGACTTTTGGGGAAATGTTGACCAACCAACTCCTATAAAGAAACTGAAAAGTGAGTTCTTCACTTGTTAATATTAGCTGAGAGCAACCAACATTAACGTTTCCCACAATGTCCTCAATGTAAAAATATCGCTCATTACCGAAGTAGCCTAGTGCATACCTAAAATTACACACCCTGGTGGGTACCATAGACTGAAATAACAAGACAACTGACATTTCCACATAACTTCACATAGTTTAGTGTCTTGCTGCACCAGAGTTTGGTGAAAGCATGGCATCGCCTTTAAATACACTGAAGGGCGAGAGAGAAAATGTTCTTCTCACAAGAATAGCGTGAGAAGTTCACTTTTGTTTACTGCTGCCACAGTTCTGTGCATTCCTCTTTCTAATACGCATTTTGGATTTGCAAAAGGTGGTAGATAAACTTTTGATGGATGCGTATAAGGCATAATGCTATTACTGTAAGTGTAAGCTATTAGCATGTGCATTTTGCCATTTGTTGTGTTTATAGGCCATAAAGGTTCTTCATAAAGGTTGTTTTGATAACAGACATGCATAAGGCATAATGCCATTAAATTGATTGAATGAAACAATTAGTTATCATCTGCATTCTTGCATTGTTTTGTTTATTTCCATGTGTCCTTTGAGGTTGTTTTGATCCCACAGCTGGTCTCTGCACTTCCCTTGATTATGAGTGTGACCATTTTGACTTTAAACCACTGCATGGTAACACATTCAGATGCGCACATTCTTTAGCCAAATTGATATTCATGTGCACGGCTTAATATCAATGCGTTTAAACACGAGATGTGGCGATCCACGGGGGGGAAAAAGCTTTATCAGCATAACCTGGTGAGGCTGATACAGTTTGACCATCTTAAGGTTTTGTCATGCTTTTTGATGGTTTTGCTGGTTTGACAAGATGGTCATGTCATTTTACAAATGCAGTGTCCAACTTGACAGGCTGGTCGCACCAGCTGGTGGCCCAACGAGCTACACCATTAAAGACCAGTATGAGGTAATGAAGTCATCAAAAACCAGCTTAGACCAGCCAAGGACCAGCAGCCAAATATACAAGGTTTAGCTGTTTCTTTTTGAGTATTTTGCCCATGCTGTATTCTTTCCTTACTTGCCTTGAAAGTTTACCCAAGTTATAATACACTATTGCTCCAGTTCATTGCCAAGTTACAGTTTCTGTCTACAGATGATGGGTAGGCTATTCTCTCAACTGTTTGCCTGACAGTGACTGCATGCCAGTGGAATACAACTAAAACCCATCAGGCCCCTACTTCAACTTTGTAGGACTGGTAACACCTTATTTGAAGATATCTACATAAGTGTGACGTTTAGACTGTTCTAAATGTCATGACAAATGTCATTAATGTGAATCACACCTCATTAATGCTTATGACTGTTGTCATTAAGTATCATTCATTTTTATTATTGTCTGGTTAACAATGTTTGGAATGTCTGTGAATATTGAATATCTGTGTGTAAAAAAACAAGGCATTGAGGAAAATTGGTTTTGGGATAAACTTCAGAGCATTTTTAAAATTTATTTTCACTTGGTTTTAATGGCGAAACAATAATATGATTAATTGAGAAAACAATTGACAGATTTATTGGTTATGAAAATAATCAACTCAAGTCTAAATCAAGTCCAACACCAGATAAATTTCACCAAAACAGAAATCTATTAACTTGGCTTGCTTGTAACTAGCCTACTCTCTTTTCTGAACATGGAAGTCATAGGTCATACACATGGTGACGTAATTGCATGTTCTATTTTTATGGGTTGCACTGATACCGAATTCATTTGCCATTAATACTTCCTTAACATGTGTACTGAGGGTTGGGTTGCCTTAACCACATGTGTTCAGAAATACTGAGGAGTCTACCGTGAGATAAGGTTGAAAACCAGTGTAATATTTAAGGAAGACTAGTAGTAGTAGAAGATTAGTAGTTGAAAAGTACAAAAAATACACTTAACCATCCAGTCAATCAAACATTCCAACATAAAGAGCAGATGTGCCAAACTCTGTATACTCTATATGGTTTCAAAATATTCAGTTGCTATTTTTTTCAAAATGTTCCTACTAGACTTAATTAATGAAACTACTAATTATTTGACAAACTGAAGAGATCCACCTCTGGAACAGGTTATATTTGCAGTTAGGTATGTTCGTATCTGTATTTATGTCTGCTGTTAGGTTTGTCTCTGTTATTCTGTCAACAAAATAACAAAAATCTAATTGGCAAATTTTCACGGATCCCAGTGGGGAGCATAAAAGGCAACCTTGTCAGTATCGGTGGGGAATGGATTAGCATCAAGGTGCAGATCCATATTTGTATCATATAGTGTAGTCTTTGTAATATTACAAGACATGTCATGTGGACATTGGCGCAGGTGTTCACCCAAGTAACTTGACAAGAGCCAGGGTCTGCCGTCGCCTTCCCGTCTGCTGACTGCTTGTGTTAGGTATGGGCTACACGCAGTGTTTACGCAGACGGTCCTAATGTTGATGCGGTGACGGCGAGGACAACGTTTGAACGCTCCTGTCCTGTAGCGAACAGCACAGCTACGATAAACTCAATGAGCCACTGTGTCCTTAAACTGAATGGGGGAGGGATAAAATCCAAGTGACGTCCTCGGCTACATCTACCCTGTTAAAGCTGCGAGCGCTCTTTACTCAGCCAGATAACGCGTAGAGGAGAAGGTGGCAAGAAGCATCCACAAACGCTCAGTCGCGACTCAGTCATTTCTCAGTGAAGGAACGCAGAAAGGAAAATGGTCTAGGCACGACATTTAAAGACAAAATCTGTGAATGTAATTACATTACATTCATAAATTGTGCGCGCAAGGCTCGCCTAGTTTTTCGTCTCGACACTCGTCTCCTCTTTGAGAGATACGTTCCCATGCGATTCTTCAGACTCACATTTAAGTGTTTCGTGGATTGTTTTTGAGGGTGCTGTCTAATACGGTGTTTTTTCTTTTATGAGCGTTTTCTAGTTTTCTTTGAGATTATTTCATAACGGAATTTTACGATCCTACCAATATCCCAGTTGCCAATTTCGCCAACAAATCTGACTGCCTGCTCATCGTTGAGCAACTGACACTGCAAAGCGATTATTGAAAAAGAAATTCTACTACTACTGACTTGTATCCCTTTCAGGGACCTGAAAGGACCAGATCCTATTAATAAATAGGGTGATATTTTAACTTATTCCCTACTTCTCAGTGTTATCTGGACGTTGAGGGTATTTTGTTTACAAGTGTATAATTGGAATGGAGAAATCCTCTTTCAACACTGACTGCTGTGCTGTGAACGTGGTCCTAGGGGAAGAGAAGAAGGGTCACCTCATCCTAATGGAAATGGACATCAAGGCGTAAATGGAACTGTTATTGGTAGCGCCGGCGCGGCCGGTGCTGGGGCTGCACCTGGAACGGTGTCCACGGCGGGCAAAGGGGGATACCCCGAAAGAGAGACTTGGACCAGACAGATGGATTTCATCATGTCCTGCGTGGGGTTTGCAGTGGGACTGGGAAACGTTTGGCGTTTTCCTTACCTCTGTTACAAAAACGGAGGAGGTGAGTTGTTTGATCTAAGCAGCAAGTCTATGACGTATTATCCCGTCCCATCTCATAGTAGCCTACACCATGTATCACATCCCATCATATAGTTCAGTCATATAACATTACTCCCTAGATAACGCACTAGAGACGATGGGACGTCAGCTGACGCGTCATTCATTCTACGCACTAGCTGAAACATCAGGGGTTTTTAATTTGTATGCCCACTCCGTCCGTCAGTGGGGTACCTCTGCAAGATGGAGAACGACGTCAGCACATCATTACCGCGACATCACATGTCTGCCTATTGATGGCAAATTTTGGGGTTTTTCCAGCGCTTTTGTTTGGGGGGGATGTACCTACGGGAGGTTGTTACGATTACGTGTATGTCTCTCCTCTGAAAACTGGATAAATATATTGCGTTACATGACCTTAGCGTCTTGCGCCACTGTAGGACAGACTTGCATGGTGCATAATGTCCAGATATGTTGCCGTATTTTTGCCTAAATCTTTTGACCATGAAAATCACATAAGCCAAAAAGAAAATCGAGAAGCTCGTCTAAAGGTTTACCACTGGTACATTTAATGTTCAAAGTTGGTGTCCTGACTTTCTGCTCCTATCTGTAGACAGGCTGCTCCTGTGAATCATCATTTAAATGCTGCACCGCAAGGGCTGCATCTGAGTCATATATGCAGGACTTTGAGAAAGAGCTTTGTTGTATTTCTTTCTTGAATGCAGAATGCCTGTCCCCGTGTCTCCAATTGGACTGTGTCCAGAGTTTACTTTGGGTAATTAATTGATTTACATAAGAGCCCCATAAAAAGGCCAGTGATTGCAGTCATGATGTACACCTTTAATTAAACCCATCTCAGTTGATCCAACCAGTATTACTTTAATTCAGTGGTATCGCTAACCAAAGGGCTGTTTCTGGTAAACAGATCCCTATGTTCATAACCTAAAACAGCTCACAGTCAAGGGAGTGCATTATGAAGTAAAAGTAGGCTATAAGCAGAAACCATGATGATATTTTGGTATTATGGAGGCACTGAAGACTCTCTTGCATCCTCTCACAAATACACGGATTCACTTATGTAACACAAGATAATATTTCAGCAAAGCAGTTAAGTTACTTGAGCTCCTGCACATCCATTCCTGTGAGTTCTTCTGATTAAGGTTCAAAAAAAGAATAAATTCTGGACATGACTGACAGAACTGAAATGTAATGTTTCAGGTGGAGACTGTACACATGTCTTCAACAATGCAACAGTATGAGGTGTTTTTCGTCTGATACAGTTAAAAGTGATACAGACAAAACATTTTGATGGTGCTGATCATAGTGCTACTAGCTCCTTAAGAAAAAGACAAAACATTTAAATGTTTTTAAGTTCCAAATGTAAGCATGCCTCAGCAGATATACCAGACTTACTAATAGCATATACAAGTAATATAATTACTAATATAAATCATTTCTCATACACACAGTCACACACACACAGCCACATGTGTGTTCAAAGGTGTGTCTGTGTGTGTGTGTGTGTGTGTGAAGCAGCATAGTAATCTTGATTCTCAGACTTTCTGTACGTGTCTGAAAGTGTAGATGAAATTGATATAGTGACACATCTGCATCTAATGTTTTTCCTTATGATTTGATTATGTATGTCAACAGATGTATTTGGGATGAGGTATTTCTATCAGGCGCCATCTATCATTCATCCAAACAAATGTAACTCCATATAAACTCCAGAGGCTTCTATGGATGTCCAGTTATTCAGAGCAATGTTTTCAATTGAAATTTTACTTGACCATTTTAACAGCATAAGCCTTCTTGCCAGTTAATAATTGGTAACTGATTTTATGTCTTTATACTGTGTGTGTGTGTGTGTGTGTGTGTCTGTGTCTGTGTCTGTGTCTGTGTGTGTGTGTGTGTGTGTGTGTGTGTGTGTGTGTGTGTGTGTGTGTGTGTGTGTGCATGTCTATGTGTGTGGTGTGTGTGGTTTTGGTGTGTGTATATGTGTGTGTGTGTGTGTGAGTGTGTGTGCTTTTCTGTGCCTGTCTATATGTGTGTCAGTGTGTATGAGAGAGAGAGAGGGAGCCAAGAGAGGGTATCTATTTTAACAAGTAACTGTTTGGATGAAATCCATTTATTCTTGGTGATGGTAAGGACAGATCCAGTGAAAAGGGCAGTGAGGACCTGCTGGTGGGAAATGTCCAGGGGGAGCATCAGTTCTGCAAAAACAATGCTTAATTCAGGCCAGAGCTGCCAGAGGGAGAAAGACTAGAGGGTTGATGAGTGGAGGGAGATGTCTCTTGCCTTGTCTCAGTTCTCCTCTCCAAATACTTGCTTTACCCCTGGCTGGGAGCTCTAAGGTAACGCCATGATGTTTTTGCTGTCCAGGTTACCAGACTCAGAGTGTGTCCTTTTCAAATTGTGCGCATACCAAAGGAGGCTACCAAGAGGCTCTTGCCAAATCAAATCAAGCTGCCCAAACTGCATAGGTGCCCTTCACACAGACACAAGTTACTATACCAGGCACCAAGAATAAGTGTCTGTCCTTCTGTGTAAATTGGCTTTGCAGGGTAATGAGAACACTTGCACAACAGCGTCTTTCATTTATTCACTTTGATTCATTTGTTGATTTTTTTGTTTGTTTGTTTGGGCTGCCTGATTTTATAGTGTTTCCAGTCAACCTATAATAATTTTAAATCGGCAATTAAGCCAACAGTTTGTTGATACGAACAAGCATTTGAAAAAATCTCAGACCAGTCAGCAGTTTGCCTTTTTCACAGTGCATTTTGTATGAAGGCATGCATTTTGAATGACTCCTTCCATCTCATTAATAATTCCTGGGATGCCGTTTGCATGCACTACAGTAGGATGCCTTTTAATTGGCACGTGGTGCTCAGCTCTCTCACACGTTTTGCACACACACTTGGAGATTTTCAGACTGGAAGATTATCAAGGTGAGACTAGGGGTCTTTGCTGTAAGGGACAGGGGTCGAATCAGGCTCTGAGTAGTATAGCTGTGGTCTTGCTTTTAAAGGATCACTAATATACAGACTGGTCTTGCTTAAGGACTAGATTGGTTTGCTTCAGAATATTATTTGGACATTTTAATGTACATATGACCATTGCACCCTGTTGTGATGGTAAATGGTCAGAAAATTATTTCTGTGATATCCATAGCAGTTGTAGGAAGTAGCTGACCTGAGTTGCACTGTTAAACCATTTTTGATAGGTAGGCCAATCACAGGACATCTCAAAACCTCTTAGCTTAGCATTGTTGAACAGTGTGTCAACACAAACTTTGTGCACTGTTTTCTTAGATTTTTCATTACAGCAATATTACAAATTCTGGTCTTGTCCTAAACACCACTGATCCAAAATCTCCTTGGTTGTCAAATTTCTTAATCTAATTTGTCTCATCCAGTTATTTCTGTTCAGCATTTTAATTTCATTAAGCTGACAGTGATACTAATGTTTAGGATGGCATCCCACTCACAGGGTCATTCTAAAAAGCAAGTCAGAGGGCTCCACAATATCAGTTTATCCATCTTATCAATGTCCTTTGGTACAACCTATGCAAGGACGCCAACTAGGGCTATCTGTATCAGCAGCAGTCCGAAAAAAAGACATTTTAAGAGGCACTGTCACGTGCATGAGGGAACTGAATGGCCTTCTCTCTGTCTCACCATTCTTGCGTTGTGTAAATAGGAAAATTTCTAAGGGATGCATTCTCCTAACCTCTGAACATGATAAGTTGTGTGGTTGGTTGTGACATTGCGGATTTTTCTGTCTTCCTCAGTGGAGTAAGGAAGTATGTGTGTACATATATTTGCCCTGTGTGTGTGTGTGTGTGTGTGTGTGTGTGTGTGTGTGTGTGTGTGTGTGTGTGTGTGTGTGTGTGTGTTTGTGTGTGTGTTTGTGACAGAGAGAATGGCAGAGAGAGAGAATGAGAAAGACAGGCAGAGGTGAATGAAGTGCAGTGGTGTATTTGCTAGTGGCAGTGGCAGTGGCTGCGGCTGCGGTGTGTGGATGTTTGTACTGCGCGTGCCTCCTGAAAAGCAGCAGCAGCAGGTAGCAGTAGAGCGTAGCGTCCGCTAGCCAAGAGATTTATAGGGTCTGCAGTGAGCCCTCTGCTCGTCCTTGGCTGCGGCCCACGGAGGTCCTTTCGGCTGCGTGCACTCAGTGCACCATGCGTCCGTGCCGGCGTGCACATCAAACAGCTATGTCATTCCCCAGTTATGCCATCTGGGATTATTTTGCATATCTAGAGTCAAAAGCTGATCTCTGTCCACCCCTCCCCTCTTCCCTTCCCCACTCTCCCGCCGTTGTTCATGAAATGGCTTTCCTCTTATATACTTAAAGTCCAGTGGAATCTGTTTGGTTATTGAAGAATTGGGATTAAGGAGAGCTGTTCGCATGCCATGCCGTTTGAATGCTGATTTATTTCATTTAGGTCTTTGATTGGATTATGAAGCTGATGGTCAAAATCACGTGTTTTTCATGGCCTCAACTCAGAGTTAAAAACTGTAGGCCTCTGGCATTGTTGTGGTGGCCATCGCTACCCAAGTTCGAGCCACTAATTGCTGTGAATCTCTGTGGCCCCTGGTTGTATGATGCGTGAGTGAAGGGGAGCACGGCGAAGACCCGGGCTGCTATGATGCGGAGGGTGGCGGCGTGAGAAGTAAGGTCAGCATACGCGGTTGTAGTGCGAATACGGCGGAGTTTATTTGGCTCCCTGCCCTGACTGACATCAGCTCCTCGCCCCACGTGGACGAGCGATTAAGAAGAGTGTCTGTTAATCTTTTAATCCCCCTTTTCTGACTGGAACCCAGGAGCGCTTTAGGGTTCAGGCAGGGAATGGTGCAACCCAATCTCTGCCCCGGGAACTGCTCAGCGGGCCTCGGGTCACATAACCGTCACCACCATCACCAGGAGAGGGAAAAGTGTTTTACTATCATCTCACAACGTAATAGAGGCCATTTGTTATGGAAAAGTAGGGCATATACTGTAGGAAGGGTATCGCCTCACGTGGCGGTCAGTCATAATTTTCTTGCACGCGTGTGGCTGAGATCCTCCCTTGCTATTGTTTTGCTTAGGTGTAATGTCCTCACTGCTGATCTTTGCCCACAGGGTTTTATCGATGTTTGCCGTGGATATGAGGTTAACAGTCTGGCCAAGGAGAGTCAATAAGAGCAGGAAGCCACGAGTTCGTCTGAGCGTCGGTAGAGATGGATATCCTAGCCTGTGACGCTGCTCCATCAGTCTGGGAGTGAGTCTATGGAGCTTACTACAACCCCCAACAGATTGGCCGCTGCATGCTTTAAACCCTCAAGGTGGCTGTCACTTTGCGTTATTAAAGTGTGTTGACGGCACGGCCGGTAATCTCATGCCATGGACTGAACCCACTGATCTGAATAACACTAAAATAACCAGGGAATGTATAATTGGTTTGGCTTAATCCATCATAAGACGTTTAAAATTAGTTTTATATGTGCAGGCTATAGCGGAATTTCATCTGCACGCGTGCGGTGATTTAAGGAAATGCCCAATATTCGTAATCTCAAAAATTCGTTTTGTTTACAGCTATGATTGGGTGGGAGGCGGGCAGAGACATCATTAGCTGTTTCAGTGGTGTGATAGGTCTTTGAGCCAGAGATCTAGTCCCACCAAGCTGCCAATAGTAAGATGCAAACCAGTCTCTTTCCCCTGTATACGATTGCGTTTGTTGACAGGGGCTGGGTGAGGGGGGCATATCCATGTGTTGGCTGTGTGGAGGAGAGGAGAGGTTGGAGAGGGGAGAGGAGAGGAGGGGTATTTATAGCATCATATCCACACCAAAATGTCTCAGCTTGCAAAGCTTTGTGGTTTTACCTCTCTCTTTCTCTTCCTCTCTCCCTCTGTCTCTCTTACTAGCAAAGCGGTTAAAAAAAGAGGCCGCGTGATTGCCTGAGAGGATGATGCAGTTGGTCTAAAGGAGCTCAGGTGCTCTTGCCGAGTTGCAGCTACTGCCCAGTGGCGGCAGCATCAGCAGCGAGCAACAAGGATATTCAGCAGTCACTGCCCATCTAACGTTATCCCCCCCCAAAGGCCAGGAGAGCTCTAGACAGTTACTTAGCACGTCGAGAATAGAAGGCTTAGCGTACTCTCTCCCCCCTCTCGCTCTCTCTACTACAGTATGCCTGAATGGACCAGCTATTCCTGAACGGCTCAGAATTCAGTGCAACACCATAGATAATTGCTGAGCTAATTAGCTATAAGCAAATGGAGAGGTCGGTTGGATAGAATGTCATTTAGCAAAGACCCGGTCTGAGATACTGTCTGACCCAGTGTTACTTAGTCTAGTATTCGTGCAGTTATTTAAAGATGGCCATCTTCAATATGGAGTAATTTTCATGTGTAAGTGTCACGTGTCTCCTGCTGCGGACGGCACCATCGGCGAAAAGACGCTGGATGGCGTGGGGTTAGTTGAGCAATGGCAGTGTGCCGGAGTGTGCTTAGGTTTACCAGGCGGGAAGAGCTTCATTGCCGGCTCTGTCGAATCGCAGCATCACGGGTTTCAGCTCAGGTAGAGTCAGGTGCTCGCCTCCACTGATATGCCCCCCCCCTCCCCAGGGTGAAGTCACGACGCCGTGCGCAGTCTTTACCATCGACAGAATATGTTCGTACGCGACAGCACATGTGCTACTGTGTATGTGTCTGTGTGTGCGTGAGCGAGTGAGTGAGTCACCCGCGCGCCGACGGTGCTTCTCATTTCCGCCTCTTAGTATGTGAGCTGGTAGTCACACGCTCATTCATCATCCAGCAGCCATTTCCATAGCTTGCTCTTTGTTTGCAAATCAGCCACCATCTCCTCCTGTTCCCTCTCAAAGCCCACGGCTACATATTTTACAGTCTCTCTTGCAACAAATGCAGAGGTCGAAGTGCCATAATGCTTCTAGTCATGGCAGTGCTTGTTTGTGTAACACTGAATTGGATCTGTAGAGCACATTGTATACAGACCCCCCTGCCGTTCAGCTCCTTTTGTGTGCAGTTTATCAAAAGGCTTCTATCCCAGTGTTGGTCTCCTCATCCTAAACAGTAGCTTATGTGCTGTGAAAAGGAGTTCAGGGAAAGCTATTCATTCACCCAGTTCGCATTCCTTGAGTTGAACTACTTTTTTTCAAAGGGGCCACCATCTCCTTAATCACAGTATAGTTGAGTTGAGTTAATATGCAGCCACGTGCCAGTGCTCCTGATATGTTCACTGCTTCACTACCTGTGTAGTACAGTGATTATGTCCTTGAGCTCATTCCGTCACTGCCCATTCAACCCCATTCCACAAACAAAAGAATGGGGAGGGGGGGTTGTCGCCTCTTGCCTTCAAGCGTCCATTTTTAATTCTGCCAGCGAGCCTTTGGCTGTTCCTGCTAGCCTGCGGAGCCCATTGTTATGCAACGGGTGGCGCTTTGAATAACTGGCTCTCAGCAGTCTCCCGCTAGCTTACACAGTCAGTCTGTGAGCTGGCCTATGGGCTCAGGAGAAGGAGGGGGAGTCTTACTATTGAGGAGGGAGGGGGTGGAGGGTTGCTGTCGTCATCTGGACCCTTCAATGAGTGCGTGTGGTGCATTGTACAATGGGTAATCTGCATTAAGAGTCTTGCTGCTACCACAGCCAGTGACCCTGCTCCCACCCTCCTCTCATTGGCCACCCACATTCCAGGCTCTGCACCCTCACTGGAGCCCACAGGCTGCAGGAGCTGTCTGTCAAAGACAGGGGGCTGAGGCCTCATTGTGGATGACAGGTTTGACGTGCATTCACAGCCCAGCATGAAGGATGCTGGCTAATGCAGCAAATGACATTACATGGAGATTGTTCGGCTGATCGAGTAGCTCCACAGGGGGCTCTCAGTGACTTGCCTGTGACATGCAGATTCGTCTGTCCCTCTCTTGCTCCCCCTCTCTTTCTCTCCCTCTCCATAGCTCACACATTCTCAGTCCCAATTACTTTCGAAGCACATTGCCTCATCCCTCTAAATAAATTCTGTACACCTCTTCTAGCCCAGAGCACACATAAAAGATACTGATGCTTGTAAATGAGATACATAAATTCTTAAAAGTCTCATAAGCAAAGTGTCTTAATGAAATCCTCTTTCTCTCTCTCTCTGCCTCTCATGCTCTCTCAACCTCTCTTTGTCTCTCTCTCTCTTTCTGTCTCTGTCTCTTTGTGTTTGTCTGTCCCTCAGGAGTGTTCCTCATCCCGTACGGACTCTTCATATTTCTGGGGGGTATTCCCATCTTCTTCCTGGAGATTGCTCTGGGTCAATTCATGAAAGCCGGAAGTATTAATGTATGGAACATTGCACCGCTGTTCAAAGGTATCTGTTTCTCTCTCTTGCTCTGTCTACCCCCCCTCCACCTCTCTCTTTTTTTCTCTCTCTCCTAAAAGAAAACAAATGCATATTCCAGAACACCTTGTATGCCCACAAATCCAACAGTTTTAGCACATACAAACCTCCATCAGATCATGTGCTCTTATATAATTCAGTAGTTACATCAGACTTGTGTCCAGTCAATATGTGGTCCATACCTACTTGTGTGCAATCAGCTCTTCTCTGTTTCCATAACTCAGCAGTGTAAAAGGCAGACGTGTCATTCAGGCATGAAAAATCAGCTGCTCATGCTGGTAATTTATCGTGTGAACAGAAGGAGCATCATCTGTATAAGTGTGCATAAAGCCTATTGTTGGCTGTTGTGCTATAAATACATTTCCTCTAAAGCCATTTTTGCCCTTCATAGCAGACAAGCCATTGTGATGCTCAGAGCAGAAATATACTGTAATATAAAAATACTTCAGCTCAGTGCACAGAACAAGGCATTTTTAGGGCCCATCACAGACAGCTTACTAGTCAAGACACAAGGCCTGGAATGACTCACAATCTGTCTTGCAAACTTTTTGGTGTGTACTTTACACCATCGCCATTCCTCACTTGTGTCCTACAGGACTGGGCTACGCGTCCATGGTGATTGTGTTCTTCTGCAACACATACTACATCATGGTCCTGGCATGGGGTTTCTACTACTTCATCAAGTCCTTCAGCAGCACCCTGCCGTGGTCCACGTGTGACAACCCCTGGAACACGGAGAACTGCATTGAGATCTTCCGCCATGACGACTGCAAGAACGGAACCATCGGCAACTCCACCTTCGGCAACCTGACATGCGAGGATCTAGCAGAGGGGCGTTCTCCCATCATTGAATTTTGGGAGTGAGTGTGTCTGTTGTTTCCTATCTTGGAGGGGTCTTAATGTTGTTTTTTACAACAGTCTGCAGGAGCTTTGCAGAGTGCAACAGGCATAACTGCAAAGAATGTTTCATTTCCAGTTTATATTGTACTTAAGTAAGACTACTCAGTACAGTAATGTATTGAAATAAATTACCTCCCATTTTTTACCAGTCCTCCCACCCAAGTTAAATATAAAGTTAATGAATTAATAACAATAATTCCTGTATGCTAGAACAGTATTTGCTCTGATTTTAATTGCCCTGGAACACTTTGAAGGTCATCTACTTCTGTCTGATAATATGACTCTGAGTAATGTGCATAGCGCAGCATTTGCTCTCCTGCTCCTTTGAGACTGGTTTGAGATATGAATATGTGTTGGTGAAGGTCAGATCCATGTCCACACACACACACACACACACACAAACACATGTACACACACACACACACACACACACACAGAGAAGGCACGGGTGCCAACACTGTCCTTTACAACCTGTAATGTAATGTGTCATCAAATTACAGTAGCATAGAGGTTAGGAGTAGCATTCTGCGGTGCAGAAAGAGCTTCCTGCTCCTTTTGTCAACGGAGGCCTGAATGAGGGGATTGTTCTGGAATGAATGGAAGCCTGTCCATGGTCACAGGTCCTGAGTCTAATCTCTCTCTCTCTCTTTCTCTCCGTCTCTCTTTTTCTCTGTCTCTGTGTTCCTCTCCGATGACCCCCCACCCACTCCACCCCACTCTAAGGAACAAGGTGCTGAACATCTCAGATGGCCTGGACGAGCCTGGGCGCATAAACTGGGAGCTGTTGCTGTGTCTGATGGCCGTGTGGGTTATGGTGTACTTCTGCGTGTGGAAGGGGGTGAAGTCGACTGGGAAGGTAAACATCACCACTATCCCCCTGTCTCTCTCTCTCTCTCTCTCTTTCTATCTCTCTCTCACACACACACACACACACACACGCTTCTATATATGCATGCATGACACCACCATCCCTCTTTCTTGCTCTCTGTCCTCAACCCCCCCCCCCCCCCCCAACATACACACACTCACAGTGAAAGTAAGTGGAAATTTGAGCAAAACACACTATTCCACCCTAGCTTGAGGTTGTAGGAGGCTGTGTCCACAGATTAAACATTCCACCAAGGTGTGGATTTTGGATAACAATGTTGCAGCATAGCCTTCTTTCTGGTTCCC
This sequence comes from Tenualosa ilisha, assembly GCA_015244755.2. Taxonomy (NCBI): domain Eukaryota; kingdom Metazoa; phylum Chordata; class Actinopteri; order Clupeiformes; family Clupeidae; genus Tenualosa; species Tenualosa ilisha. The sequence goes on from PYXC01002110.1 coordinate 313,460, forward strand.
CTGGAAAATGGTTTTCAGAACTCGCTAAGATATTGGCATCTTCTTATATTGCAATCTTGTCTGGTGCATTCCATTGGAAGGGGATGTTTTGCAGTGCTATTGGTTGGTTTTAACAAAATGTTTCACTGATCAACTTCAGCCTGGCTCTGCTTTCTAAGAGACGTTGACCAAACCATTACTCCCTCTCTCTCTTCAAAGCATCTATTTTTATGCAACTATTTAGTGTGCATGCACAGCCACCTCTGCCAACAATTTTCACTCTCAAACGCACACACCTGCATCCTTTCTTCCCTTTCATACCCACCTTCCACCAACACACACACACACACACACACAGACACACACACACACACTAGAGTTGAGGCAGAGAAAAGCTGATGGTCTATGTCTTGATCACAGATAAAAGCAGACCATGAAGATCTCAGCTTGAAGCCACAGAAGCTGCCTTCTTGGCTTAGTTCTCTCTTATGTAACAGTGATCCCAGCTTTCACGCACACACACACAAACACACACACTCTCCCTCCTTCCCTCTCTCTCATCCCGTAAACAATCAGTGCCAGCATCTTTGCAGAGGTCAGGCCTGTAGGTAGCATCTACGTCAGTGAGTTAAATAGGTTCTTATTCTTGTCAGATTCCCCTGATTTGAAAGGAAAGACAAAAAATAAAATTGCTACCATTACAAGTTTTGCACACAAAAATGTTTTTATTTGTTATGTGTCCCAAACACACATCTTGTTTCCTGCCTCTAGTATGTTAACAACTTCAAAGCCTCAGTTTAGTCTCTTGTGTTGGTGTAATTCTACCCCTGCTCAGAGTTAAGTCAATTTGCTGTTTGTGACGTCCACTCAGTGTAGAAACTTTGGCAGGCATGTGGACGGGCAGAGTGCAGCCTGTACACGTAAAGCCCCAGTGTTTTAATGAGGTCCCATCAGTCAGGCGTCAGGTGTTATCAGCTGGGCAGCAAATGGCTGTGCAGCTGGTCACTCTCATCTCAGCTGTCAGTTAGCGCTTATAATCTTCCAGCAACAGACTCTCCCTCTCTCTCTCTGTATCGCTCTCTCTTTCTCTTTCTTGCTCCCTCTCTCTTTCTCTCTCTTTCCCTTTCTCTCTCTCTCTCTCTCTGCCCTCATTTGTTTCTCATAAGTGAATGAGAATAGAATGTAACTGTTCACGTTTGTGTTTTTTTTTTAACCTTGAGTCACATACCTCCACCCTCTTTCACTGTTGTTTGCCATAGCACAACAGTTGAGGCAGTGAGTAGCCATGGCAACATCATTTGCTGAGGGGCGGGGGTGGGGGTGGGGGGGTGTGGCTATGAAATATTACAAAGTGCCCTGTGACAGCGCTGGCTCGTGATTGGTGGGCTGAGGTGGATTGTCTGCAGTGAGACGTGACCAGGCTGCCTTGCTGATGGCCACTACCGTCTTCTGGGCTCAAGAGGCGGGGCCACATGAAACCCCCTTGCAAAAAATGACTCCACTGATCTTGCCGCTGCCAGTCCACTCATTCAGCCTCGTGTCAGTCTGTCATGGATGCCGGGTGCGTCTGTCCTAGGGAGTATTGTGTTTCTTTGATGAGATTTGTTCAACTCCGCCATCAGCCAATTATTGCTGTTGCAATACAGGCAAAATCATCATGCAAAAAATCTCAAGTAAATTCCTAAATACAGAAGTTTTGGATGATAAGTAATTTTGTAGTTTTTTTACTAACCATAAATAGGTTTAGCTTTTAATTGCACTGGAACACTTTGAAGGTCGTTTACTTCTGTCTGGTCGTGTAACTCTGAGTAATGTGCATGGTGTGGTATAGGTAATATAGGCAAGTGTCCAGTTTAACAGCCCATTATCAACACTTTATCAGCATTTTGTTAAGACCTGAGTGCAGACCTTTTACAACACCTTTTGCTTTGTTACTGCTAGCACAGCCTTCCTTGAGTGCTCTTTCTGGAAAAATCTAAAGCATAGATTTGGGTACGTGTTCAAGTGCTTTTAAGGACATTGCCACTTTCGTATCCTGTTGAGATTTTTTTCTTTTTCCGGGCTGCATTAACGCACATGTAATATGCTGTAGCCATTAGCTGCCTGCAAGGGGGGTCTTTTTTAAAGTCAGACTGACACCCCCCCCACCCCCACTCTGTCTCTCTCTATGTCTCTCTCTCTCTGTCTCGCTCACTTGCTCTCTCTCACAGCTTGGCCCCATTCTCTCTCCTCCTGTAGAATGTGGAGCCGAGACAGAGTTAATCTCATTTCCATTGATTCATTGTTCTGACTCCCCTGTGTCTGCGCTGTTGAGTCCATGTCAGTGTGCATTTTGATGCCATGCAGCCTGTTCTCTTCTGAGTTCCACTACAGCTCTCCTCATTCTCTCCCAGTTCTAGAACAGTGTGGCAGAACACCAAGTGATCGAATGGAGATTGATGGGACAATAGTCCACTTTTTTTTTCCTGGGCTCCTTTTAAAAGTCCGCTCTGTCTCAAATGCCAAATTTTGCCTCTCAAGGGCAAAACGCCCTCTGCCACAGCCCAGAAAACAAGAAGACTCCTGACCGCGAGCACAAAGTGGAGTCTGTGCAGGTTCTGTGTGTTTTTCCATAGAAAAAGGGCTTGGCATAAGGCAGTTGTCCTAGTTTCAGATACATGTTGAGAACAAATGGCTCAGCAGTCGTCCGAAGAAGTAAAGGTGTGGTCAATGAAAGAGATGGCTATTTAGGGGTGTCTTAAGAGGCACAGTTCAAGGTTTGTGTTGTTTGATGTTTGCCGGTTAGTAGATAAAATGCCTCCACTTAGTCTTATCTTTAACTGGATTACTATTTCTGGCGATAGGAGTTAGTGATGACTTTTTAAGTCTTATGACTAGCCTGCTTTGGAAGTTGTCCAAATGTTGATGTGCAGTGATTTATTTCATATTTCTAATGAATTGCATTCAATTGCATCATGTCTGACAACTACTACAAAGAAGTGCTTAAAGAGGACGACAGCTTTTCTTACTGACTTGGAAGTTTGGTTGATATATTAATTATGAAGCTCTATTCAATTCAGTAAGAATAAATATTTTCTTATTCACACATACTGTGAATGAATGTGATCAGCAGTGATGTATGATATAAGTGTATATATGAGTTGACTATTTATTTTTTTCGTTCCTGTTTTTGTCTCCTTCAGATTGTCTATTTCACTGCAACGTTCCCCTATGTCGTACTGATTATCCTGCTGGTACGAGGGGTGACTCTGCCCGGCGCCTATGATGGGATCATGTACTATCTTAATCCTAACTGGTCTAAACTCGCAGAGCCACAGGTATGTTCATTACAGAACCCCCAAAACGATCTGTTCCTGTAAATACAGCATCATCCATCCCCCCATTAAGTTCTTGCTTGACTAAAGCGGACGACTGCTGTTTTAATTAAAGTATATTAAAGAATATTAAAACACTATTATAATAATTCCTCCCTTAAGGCCATAAAAGTATCGTAATATTCTCCATGTGTGTTGGCTGAAATAAAACTGCAACAACGCTTGCAGTTCAGTGTTTCTCAGTTAGTGCTCCAGAAAGAGGTTTAACTGCAGAGCATCCTGAAAGAAAAGCAATTGTCTTTGTTGTTGCATTCTTTGGTTGTCCAATTTCGGTGCAGCTTGAGGTTGTGATCTGAGCACAACCTTCCTCTGATTACTGATTGCTTCTCTGTCTTTGCCAGGTCTGGATTGATGCTGGCACACAGATATTTTTCTCCTATGCCATTGGCCTGGGAGCTCTTACAGCTCTTGGCAGCTACAACAGATTCAACAACGACTGCTATAAGTGAGTCAAAGTTGCAATCCAAAATGTACCAGTTTGGTTGTCCTGACTGTCGTTGTGTCCTTTATTTGAAAGGTGATTCAGGTGTTCCAATATGGCAATAGACATCAGTCATTGACAAGCCGAGTCAAATTGAATTCAAGTCTAAATACTGTAAATATGAGTGTGATTTACACTGAGGATTTTTTAGCATTGTTAGACTACGGTGTGTAACAAATAGAATGTTAACTGGGGTAGCATACCATTTTCTACGTCCATTTTAGAAACAAATAGCTCTATTCCTGCACACAAGGTGGCAGCATTGAAAAAAATCATTGATCCACAATGATCAATAGAAAGTGCCAAGAATTAGGCAATCATGGCAGGTTTGGGAATCTGTGACTGCATTCACTACAGGCAAGCGGTTTGATGAAAAATAAGCACCGCAACTTGCCAATCATTAACTATGGTTATACTTTGGCCATGAACTTAATACAGAAGGTCAGGCCATACATGGGAGTGCATTTCTTTTTTCATCCTTCTATCTTATTGTGATTTATTATACGTAATGCATGGATGTTGTTACACACAGTGCTGCCAATACTAGGGATGTCAGATTATGAAATGCCAAACTAAGTACACAACCAGAAAGTTTTTTTTTTTTCATTTTTGTGTGAACTCTGAGCGCTAAGAGCAAATCTGACACATTTGATTTGTCTTGGTACGCAGGGATGCGTTTGTTCTGGCTCTGATTAACAGCGGCACAAGCTTCTTTGCCGGCTTCGTGGTCTTCTCCATCCTGGGCTTCATGGCCTCTGAACAAGGAGTGGACATCTCTAAAGTGGCTGAATCAGGTAGATTCCTGCTCACACACACACATCTCTCAACTAACCTAAGTGTATATGTTGGCCCTGTGTTATCGTAGTTTGACAGATTTATTGTTAGCACATGTAATGTTTGCCTGATCTGATGTTATGTGCTTGCTGTATTGTATATTGATGGCCTGTTACTGAAAAATGCTTTTCTTGCCATGTGAGTCATTGACTGTTATAAGTGATTTTAAAACAGCAGCAGCCATTTTCTTGTGCCACAAGGATGTTTCTGGATATATCTAATGAATAATTTAGCTATAAATGCAGTTCTTTCCTGTTCACATAACTGACTCCTAATTCAAGTTCATTCCTGTGTTGAGCTGGTTATATTATTTATGCTATTTCTTTTTTGATACAAGAAAGTAAGAAATATGATGTTGCAAAGAACCTGCTCATGTGACATACAGGAAAATGAATGTTTTATCATGCTATGGGTGTATTTCTGTAGCTTAAAGCTTCTGTAGCTTATGCTAAAATAATATCCAGTTTTTCTTTAATGAGCAATCAGGCTAAAATATTTTTTTTGTTTGTTTGAATGTGGGTGAGTGTGTGTAAACAGGTTGATGCATATATCATAGATAATAATGATGAAAGGTTGGATAAAGAATGTGAAGTGTTCATGTGTGTGTGCGTGTATATGTGTATGACTGCATTTATGTAAATGTTTGTGATTGAATGAGTGAGGAGTGGGTGCATTGTGTGTGTGAATGTAAATGTATTTGTGAATGTGTGTGTCTTTGTATGAAGGGGTGAACTGTGAATATGTCAAATGAGCTTCAAAGACCTGCAGTGACAAAAAGATATAGCGGAACATGCCATATTAGATCACAGATATGCTCATATTTGAAAGAGATTAGTGAGAACAGGAGTAAACTGAGGAGGAAAACTGTCAGAGAGTTAGCTTTCTGTATTAGCCAAGTTGTCACAACATACTGTGTGAAATTGATTAAAATAACATTACTAGGTATAACTTCAGACTACATCAGCCCCAGTTAGCTTAGAGATATTCTAACTAATGATGATACTACTGACACTCTGAAACAATGGCATGCTACTTACCAAAGGCATGATATTCTAGCATGTTAGCACTAGCTATTAAGCATAATTCATTATACATCTTACATGTCGGGGTAGAAAGTCAGCATTATGGGATATTTTATACTTTCAATTTATATTTCCAACGTACTTAACATCTTTATTTTCTTTACTTGATGACTCTGACACCATCCTGAATTACATATTAGGATATACTTGCATTCCTAGTCATTTTAATGCAGTTGTCCAAGTAATATAATAACGTTACAGATCTTTTGTAAAAGGGATAGTTTACCCCTTTGAACAGTCGAATCTACTTACTCTCATGAAGTAGGAGTGAGTATTTTTTTGTTTTGTTTTTGCCATGAAAAGGAAAAGGGGTAAACGGGGAGAATTTCCTTGTGATTACACTTTGATTGGACTAAACAATTGACTGGTACACAGCCTCCACAAACAAAAAAAAATTAAATTGCTGTGCAAGTACTTGCAAGTACTAAGTTGGAATCAGTTAGCATTCCTACAGATGGTCATTTGTAGTCGTTTGAAGGCTTTCTTTTCTTTCCAAATCACTGAGATTTCCTTTTCCCTTCCACAGTAAAAACAAATGAAATAGGTACTTGCATCCACAAGCATAGGTAAACTATCTCTTTAAAATACCAACAGTTGGGGCCATGTGTGCTTTCATGTTAGTGACTACTTCAAGATACATTCATGACTGCTTCACAGATATTGCCCTGTCAGTGTATATGCAAATGCCCGTATTCCAGATATAGGAGTTGACTGTTCTCACACAAAGAGACAGTAACTTTTTTTTTTAAGTTCTCAAAAATAGTTACTGCTGAACACATTATGCTCTTCACACAAGTTCAATGTATCATCACAGAACCACAGAGGAGTCTATTTGCTTGATGGTGGTGTAACTGTAAAAAATTACTTCATTTAAGGGGGTTTCAGCTTATGCCATTGACTTAGGTAGACCATAGCCACGGAAAACGTACCACACAAACAAACACACAAACAAATAAAAAACACTCACTTTTTTTCACTCTCAGCTATTTTTATGCTGTTTAAAAGCTGTCAGAGCCGTGCGGTTTATTTCTGGCCATGCAGTTGTGGCATCTCGGAAATAATGCTATTGTGTAATAATAACAGCAAGTAGAATTGGGTGCTAATCATGAGGATCTGTGGGTCAGCCCTGGGGGTGAGGGATGAACTGCAATTTGTGTGCCGCCTGGCCATCAGCACAATCTCCCTTTAAGCTCAGTCAAAAGCCCCATACTGTAGGCTACACTTTTTGCTGTTTGCTATCTACTGAGGAGCATAACAGACTCATCACATTCCAAACTGCATGGGATTGCATTAAACTGGACTATCATCAAACTGGTTGATTAAACCTAAAACCATGGGTTTGGTGTGTTTTTACTATAGCGCTATTGTATACATTTTCAACTAGACGTGTTTACGGCATTAAATCCCTCATTTCGACCAGCCCCTCAAGCCTGTTTCTTCAGGCCCAAAGTGAAAGTGAAAGAGAAACTCTGTGCAATGCCATGGAGAAGAGACAGCAGTCATTCTTATGACTATCTGTGTTAAAGAGCACCAGGGGTGATCTCTGAGCACTGGAACCCTTTTTGACATGGAATAACCAGGTTTTATGTTTCAGACGTCAGATGTTTTGATTCAACATTCACTGCACAATCTTTCCATGTTTATTTGGAGAACAAAAAAACAACCTGAAGGTGTGATGTTGTGCTCTCTATGTTGTCCTGTATGTTGCATACATACACTCACAGCATTTCAAACAGGCCTTTTAAATACCCCGTGCCTTGAACCAAAAATCAAAGGCTTGTGGTTTTGGCGGAGATCACTGGTGTCTTTTTGGCGTTTTTGAAATTCTCTTCCACGTTCCTCCCGTGCCCCCTGCATGAGTGATGTCTACTGCTGTGAAATCAGTCTGTATGGTGATGAGACAGCATTTCACCTTGCAGCAGTAGACTAAATCCAAAGCACCGGCTTGTTAAGGCTAAGCAAGGAACAGCATGCACCCTGGCACAGACAGGCCACACACGCGTTATGACCTGCTACGGTCACTGAGTTTCTTCTGATATCCTGAATGGGGTGGGTTAAGGTCACAGAATGGCACTGGTATAAGAATATCAGATGAACATTGATTTATGAATTCTATCTCCTGGGTACAGATAGGGTGGAAGGGAAATGAAAGGGGAAATTAGGCTTTGGGACACACTTGAGGCTATTAGCGTTAGCATGCTTTGAAAAATGCATTTTATGTCTGTGTGTCTGTTGGTTGTTGGAAAAATAATGAGTGATTGTGTGTGCGTGTTTGTATGAGAGCGAATCAGGTGTGTGTTTATGCGTGTGTGTGTGCGTGTGTGTGTGTGTGTGTGTCAGTTTGTGTGCTTGACAAGAGTGTATGTAAGTGTGTTTGTACATCATGTTCTGTTCGTCTGTTTGTATCTGGATCTTTGAGGACTTTGTATGTGCACTTGTGATTCTAAGGGAAAGTTTACCAAAGTTGCTCTTGTCTAAAACTGCTTTATAGATTTATACCAAACCATGGCATTTTTTGTATGATCAGCCACTGTTTGGTTTGTCATGTTTAAAGGTCTTTGGAAATCCATTCAGATTCTTGCAGGCTGTTGTACACTTTTTGCCAAAGAAATCCCCCTTTTTTTGATCCTTTTAACAGGATTGTACTGTCTTCAGTCCCAGCATCTGATATGTGATTCACGTCTACTCTATATCTCTACATATCTATATTTTTAATTTATTTAAATATTAATTTAAGGATTATTTAACCAGGAATTTTGCCTCTTGAGATGTGCACATCTCGATTTCAAGAGGGGTCCTGGAGCTGACTGCATCAGCAGGTAAACTTCTGATATCTAAATGAAAGCATACACTTTGAATTTAGTCCAGTCAAGTCCAGTCAATACAGATGACTGCTTTTCCCTGTTAGTGTGGCAGGCAAGGGGAGTACAGTAGGAAGGCCACTGACCATGTGATCCAGCCGTAGGTCCAGGTGTCCCAGTCTAACCATACTAAACCTCAGCACAGTACAAACTAATCGTCCGTCCATCAACATTATTCTTTTTAAAGACAGAGCATCTGAGATTTCCAGCTATGTGACAGATCAAATGTGCACATAATTTAAGCAAGTTTTGTAAAGACAAATGGGTGACCAGGGGGTGTGTGTTATGAAGTCAAATCTTTTATGTTCATTTGTTTCCTTTTTGATTTGTGTGTAAGCATCAGAATGACCCACTTGGCTACTGTGCTAATGGCAGCAATTACTACAGAAAATGTCTTTCCATCTATCCCACTCATCAGTCATCAAGTAAAGATAATATTTTGTTATTATCCAGTCAAATGTCTATTTGTGAACGACTGCCATAATTAAGCAGTTACAGGGTTAATATCAAACTGAATATCACAGTTGTGCCTGTTTACTGTTGCATAGACCATCATCTTTGTCTAATTGTTAGAATTACTACAGATTAGTTATTTAGTGTTTATATTGTCTTTCAAATAAAGGAATAGACATTTAATATAATTTAATAATAATAATAAAAAAACTGTAAAAAAAAAAGCATAAAAACATCTTAGATTATTAACTTTTACATACAACACATACAACTGGCAGATATGTTTGGTTTACAATTACACCCCAACCCTGGGTTTTTCAAATAGTCATATTGGTAATCTAATTGTATGAAGTTACCTTTTCCATCGTAAACCTTGAATGCTCTGTGTAACATTACAAACCATAAGCACTCATAAAGCAGCATTTTATTGTGGGTAAAGAAGCAAAAACAAGTAAAAGACGGGTATAAATGTATAAAATCTTTCTTAATCAGTCCTAGTGAAGAGCATAATCATAAATAATCATAATGCTGTTGTGGTTTCAAAAGTTTGAAAAGGACTGTCAACCATAATGACTTAGGATTTAGCAACTTGTCACCTCTACACATGAAAATGATAGTGACATCTAAAGGAACTCCTTTGCAAACACAAGATATACAAACATTCATTGCAAAATTTGACATACATTTTAAATGTATAATAATTAAACATACGACTGATATTGGCACAGAGAGCAACGATATTCAATAGTCAGTTTAAAAGGAGGGGACACAGATGGCAATAGATAGTATCTGTTTTTATTAACATACACAAATATACTGCAAAAAATACTGCAAATAGTCCTCTTGACTAGTTGATATTTTCTGTCTGTTTGGCAAATAAAATGCACTTTGTTCACTTTCCAAGAGAACAAATGTGGAGTTAGTTCTATTGTGAATGGAAAGTATGAGGCTGTGGATGCTGCAGATTTGTGAAAATTCCCTCAGTGACTTTTTTGTTTTATCTTACAACCTTATGTTTCCTCTGACTATCTTAAAGCAGAGATCATAAAACAGAGATCATAAAAACATACTGGAGTTGTACGCACTGCAGCCTTACATACATAAATCAGAGTTTCTGGGGCACAGAAGTACACGTATTTCCTTGGGTCTCAGTGGTGTGGTACTCAGAGGATTAATTTATAACTAAGCATAATTGCCTGAAGTCGCAACTGTTACTGACTTTCCAGTAAAACAGATAACCAAAATGATAAATGAGTAACCACACCACTAATGAGTTTCAATAGTGTTTGAAAGCATGACCCCCCTCCCCGCTCCAAGATAACACACAGTCCCCCAAGATATTATTTAGTATATAATAACATAAGTAGTAACTCAAGGTTATGCAGAGGAAAGGAGACATCTAACAACTAACCCTGCCTGACTCTTGTGTGAATGTGAGGCCAGGTCACAGGCCTCCCCAGACAAATGCATACTGCAGGCAAGAAGAGTATTGCTACAGCCATATTAGTTCCTGTCACAGACATGACACTGTCCACGCCACACTCACACACTCCCACTAGTACATCAAAAACACAGGTGCACCTCTTGCACTTCTCTGCTCTCTTTCTTCCTTTTACCACCTTTGCATCCTTCTTCTATGCTGTTCTTTCCCTTCTTCTCCTCTATTTATTCTCTCATTCTCATTTCTGTCATTGCTCTCTCACTGTGCCGTTTGTGTGTGGTGTGTGTGTAAGTCGGCGCGTCAGTGCTCTGTGCGTGCACGCTTGTGTGTTGTATGTTTGTGTGTGTTGGATCGCCCACGTGTGCCTGAGGTGCTGAGTCTCTCTCATCTCCTGCTTGTCCCCCTGCAGGCCCTGGCTTGGCATTCATCGCCTACCCAAAGGCCGTGTCTCTAATGCCTGTGGCGCCCGTGTGGGCAGCTCTCTTCTTCTTCATGCTGTTACTTCTGGGACTCGACAGTCAGGTCAGTTGCCTATGTGGGAGAAAAAAGAAAGTGTGTGTGTGGGAGGGGGGTTATGGGGGTGCACTTTGATGTGACGAGGTGTGACAAAGAACTGTGGAAGAAAGCGAGGAAAAGAGGGGAAAGGTTAAGAAGTCCTTAAATAGAGACCAAATGACTCAAAACGAGACAAATAGGCCATTGTAGATGCCGCTCTAGATTTGAAAAAAGCCCCAAGAAGTTCCGTTAGTAATTCAGTTCAGAGTTGGGGTTGACATGGTAAAGGACCCATTTTGGATTGAGCTTACCCTTTTTTAGTATAAACCTTCATACCCTTTGGAAAAATAAAAAACAAAATAAACAAAATGTAACCGTTAGAAGTCCTTCAAAAATTAGATGGTTTTATTTATTGAGTCCTTGGAGAAAGTTAAAAGGTTACACAGTGATTATAGACTGTGTAACCTTTTGTTTATCTTGTTATCCCCTCAGTGATTTTGACTTTGGTATGTTTGGTAAAAACCCCTTAGCAGTACCACAGAATGCTTATGACCATCTCCACAGGTGTCCAGATGAGTAAACCATGTCTTATGTCTCTTTCCCTCTACAGTTTGTTGGAGTGGAAGGTTTTGTAACTGGGATCCTTGATCTATTCCCTGGGAAGTATTACATGCGCTATCAGCGCGAGATCGCTGTGGCAATCTGCTGTTTTTTGTGCTTCATAATAGATCTCTCTATGGTTACACAGGTGAGGCTTCATTAGAGCCTGCAATCAAGCCATTAGCCACACAGGGCATGTCTGTGTATGTCAAACGTGTTGATTAGAACACACCCGTGTCCATTTCAATATTTGCCACTTACATCATTAGTAAAGGTCAATAATGTGGACTTTCTATGTGGTGAAGTAACCTATTATTTCTGTGTGTGTATGTTTGTGTAGGGAGGGATGTACGTCTTCCAGCTGTTTGATTATTACTCTGCCAGCGGTATGACCCTATTGTGGCAGGCATTCTGGGAGTGCGTGGTTGTCGCCTGGGTCTATGGTAAGGATCTCCATCCCATGCACCCATCCATCCCACTGCAGTGTCTGTCTTGACAGCAGCAACACCAACCAGTCACTAACCACCGTATCCTAATCCTGCCCAGGCTTAAGTCCAGTATTCTTTAAAATTAAGTGGAAGTCAATTGTATGTACCAAACCATACTTACAAACTCTGCAACACATGGTTCAGTGAATGCTAATTAATTCATTTCTACAAAATATGTATAAATGAATGCTAGTGAATCCAAAAATTTTGCATGCCGACTTTGCAGTTTGACTATGAGCACATTAATGTTATGTTACTACTTTCATGATACATTTTTGCCCTTTACCCCAGAAGAGCACTTAAACAAATAAAGCAGAGCACATGAACAACACAGCACTAGACTGCATGTCTTATCCATAAATAGTAACATCTTTAAGATAAGTATTCACTTGTTATCATAGGGAGCAATATGTCACCACCACAGCTTGCACTCCTCTGTGATAAACTGCTGCATAAATGATATAATGCTCTGAATTAAACAGTAGATGTACTGCTCCAGTCTGGAGCTGTAAGTTAGCCAAGGGTAGTGCTCTAATCATGAGCAGGTTGTGTCCTCAAGGAGGTCCTGAGAGTCATTACACCAGCACTTTTAACACTGACAACATCATGCTCTCTGATTGTCAACATGAGCAGCTAAACCTTGGATTGACTCCATCTGCCCCTTTTCCCTTTAACACAAAGCCTAGTGTATCATGCCTGTGTCTATCAGAGTTTAATGTCAGATGTGGCTATCGCTGTTTGATCTTGACGTGCCATCTCTCATCCACACAGGTGCTGACAGGTTTATGGACGACATAGCTCGTATGATCGGTTACCGGCCTTTCCCTTGGATGAAGTGGTGCTGGTCGTTTATTACTCCATGTGTTTGCATGGTACGTGTTTTGAAGAGTGTTCTATTAGACCTTTCATCCAGCATCAGCACAGCATCTATAGACTGGTGACAAATTAGCCTGCATGATGCATTACACCGTTCTGTTGAAACTCTTTCCTGAGACATTAATGAAAAAATGGAAACAAAAATAATATTAGTTATTATTACTTACTTAAACAAACAATATTTTTTAACACAGTTGGCCTAGTTTTGACAGAACAAAATCAATCATTTAAACATGCTCGTGCACTGTTAGGTTTTGCCAAATGCCATAACATGCCAATTTAAAACTTGTGATATTTGCAAAATATGTTTTTAGAATGAGAGTTCAAAATTATCTGAAAGGACAAATGGCTATAATCTTATATGGTTAAATATTTGTTGTGATCATGAAGAGTCCTCGGCCCAATGCATTTTAAGAACCTCTGCTCTATGAGATCCATGGCCTGCTGTTAAGTCTACACCTTCTCTTCTCCTGTCAGGGTATCTTCTTGTTTCACCTGATTAATTACAAGCCTCTTACCTACAACAATGTGTACGTGTACCCATGGTGGGGGGAGGTGATCGGTTGGTGTCTGGCGCTCTCCTCTATGCTCTGCATTCCCGTCAGTCTGCTCTACAAGCTCTGCGGACCTGTGGGATCTTTCAAAAAGGTTGGCATGTTTAACCAAAGCTTCTTTGAACCTCTATGTAAACAATGTACAATTCTATGTAAACAATTGCACAACCAAACTCAAGAGCCTTTTATTTTGTCGTTGACAAGTCAGAGAAGCCTCTGTTGAACCAGCTGAAGTATGCAAAAGTTCTTTTTAAAGTTGTATTATTATTGTTATTATTATTATTATTCATGTTCATCTTGGACTTCTAAAAAAGTTTTAAGAACTCCTCTTAATTCTTAAGAATTATTTAAGATCAACTGGTGAAATAGTAATAATTGTAGGGAGAGTAGGGGCGCCGCTATAAATTTTGGGCCCCCTAAACATTGATTATGATATTAAAATGTCCTCTGGTGCCAGGCCCTTAGAATCATCCTAACCCCCCCCACCCCCAGAGGCACTCCTGGAAGAGAACAGTAGAGTGCATGCATTCTCTGCTCTCCAAGTGTCTTTTGTATAAATATATCTATTCAACAATGCAATGCAGTGCAGAAAAAATGTAAATATTTGTCAAGTGCAGACACATGGAAAATAAGCTGAGCTTTGGAGCCACGATCATACCAGTAGTTAGCATCATACATAGCTTTCTAAACTGGGCTTCAGAACTAAGATCAGTGTGTACTAGTGTGAGCAGTAGATTCCCCAGTTTTGATATTGGATACATAGGCTTTTGAGGGATGGCTAACATACCATGCAAGCCATGGGAAGAGGACGAATAGAAAAGAGGCTGGTGGGAAGCAGTGTTGATGCCCCTTATAGAGGAACCCCCTGGAGACCTGCAAAAAGAGGGACTCAGTGTTATAATTCCCAGAGCCTAATTCTCACTCTCTTAGGCCGCAGCTCTGTTGCATTTTCCAGTTACTTCTAGTCTTGTTGCAGTAAAAATGACAGCGCTGTTTAGGGAAGCAGTCACTTGATTGGGTTCATATGGGCAGAGTAAATAGCCACTTTTTTTGTGCACTCATGACAGTGTGGATTGGTGTAACTGACTCATACAGAAAATGAGGAAGGACACCTGGGTTTTTTTTATGGTGGATTTTGGAAACTCCGCCAGATCTCAAGACTGGATTTTATATATAGACATATATATGTATATATAAGGCTGCAGACAGAAGCGACCTTTTTTGCTAGCTGTACAGTAGGGAAAGATAACAGGAAGTAGAACTGACCACTATTTTCAGAGGAGACTCAATGAGTGTGGCTTGCATATTTAATTTAACATTTACATTTATGCATTTAGCAGACGCTTTTATCCAAAGCGACTTACATATTTTGTCAACTATCAGTTACATCAGGGCCAGTCTCCCTTAGAGCAACTTAGGGCTAAGTGCCTTGCTCAAGGGCACAACGGTGGTAGCCAGGATTCAAACCCACAATTTTCCAGGCTACTTGCATGCTAGCTAGGTTCCTTAACCACTACGCCACCACCGCCCTGTATTTTTTTTAAGGATTTAAGGATTTACACAGTGTGTTGTTGGGTGCATGATACAGTAACTTGACCTGAGTTGTTTTTTTTTTAATTCCTCTTCCCTTGCAGCGTTGGGAGAACCTGACTAAACCTGTATGGGGTGCCCATCACCTTGAGTACATGGCCCCTGATGCTGATATCAAAAGCCTGGCCTCGCCTCTCTCTCCCGGCTCGGAGGAGAACAAGGTCATCATCTTTGAAAGTGTCATGTAGACTGAGGTCTACAAAAGGGGAATGCCTCCAAAGACAAACTGCCAAGAAAGCTCCATTTTCTTGTTTTCTCCCTTTTTTTCTCCATTTTCTTTAAGTTTTTATGCATTTTTTATTTTGAACAAAATAACTTGGAAGATAAAGTTTCTTTGGAGTCACATGCTTCCATAATTTGAATACCAAATGAAAACCTTTTTGCATTACACAAACCTGACCTCTTTTTTTTATTTTGCAAACTCAATTCATGATGTCCCGGCCAGCTGTTCATCACATTGAAACCTGTCATTTAACCATTCAAATCGTTTGAAATCACTGGCTTGTTCCCCCTCCAGATTATCCACTCCCTACAAAAATCAGTCACATATTTCCTCTGTCAAAAAAAATCATCCCATTTTATTTTTCCATCATTGATTTTGCTCTAGATTTTCTTTTTGTTGTTGTTATAACCTCACATCAGTATTTGTCCACCATGAGTAGCTTGGTAGGCAGCTTGTCTTGGGAGGCCATAAGTGTGGCACGGGGCCTGTGTATCTAACATCAGGCCGGAGCTCAGTGGGGGTGTGGCGCATACATGTGGCCTCCACCTCCCTGACCACTCGCAGAATTCCCACAGGTCAGCTCTCTTTCTCATTAATAGTGCAGTGTGCTGGGATCCTCCTTAAACCCCACACTTCAAGGCCAGCGTAGAGGGGACAAAGCAGAGGGCAAGGGGCTGAAGTGAGGGGACAACAGGGACACTGCTGACTGGGTTGAGTAGAGGCTCTGTCTGTCTGAGGCATGTGGACTTGGGCGCTGGGTTTTCGTCAGTGTCTCTTGTGACCTTTCAACTCCTCAGACAGCACAGAGCACCACCCTCGGTCACAGTCTTGAAGAGTTAGTCATAATGCATCTCCCATCCAAAACACTTAGACAAGCACTTTGACTAGTGCTGTAAAAAAAATGTTTCCTGCGCTTGTCCAAGGACCTGTGCAGAAAATAAAAACATCTGGGGTAATCCCTGGTAAACAAGAACCGGGTGCCAGAATTTCTTGTTTGAAATTTAGTTGATTATCATTCAATTCCAAAACTGAAACTGTTTTGATAAGATACAATTGCACATTTGAATTGACAAAGGCCAACTCTTGTGAAATGATAGGGTGAAATTATGGGATGTTTAGTCTGACTCATGCTTGTCCCTGACGCGACATGGTTGCCAAACTGTCAAAGCCGACAAGCACAAGTTTATTTAATGTGTCCTTTATAATTACAGTTAACCTCAGAACTCTGTTGTAGACGTAAGAATAAACACACTTTTAAGTAATAAAGTGCCAAAGGGAGCATGTTGTCTATCTCTGACTGACTGACAGAGACTGGTTTTGGTTGCCATAAAAAATATACACACACTAAAACACACACACAAAGTGAATAGCAGCTGCAAAACTGTTTGCCAATGCAGAGTGCAGATTGTGCAGTAACCATGAGCAGATGGACATACACAGGCATACATGCATGTGCGCACGCACACACACACACACACACACACACACACACACACACACACACACACACACAAACATGCAGACACCCCTACACACATACTGCTGTGTTTGTGTTCCTTGAGTTCCATGCGACATTTGTACAACAGTCGCAATTTAGAGGGTGGATAATTAGTTGCCAAATTTTGCCTTTTTATTAAAGAAAGATTTGTCTTAAGTCTAGCGTCCACTGTCAAATAGCCAAGTCAAATGCCAGGTCTCCCAGTTCACTGCTCAAAGAGTTCACCTGTGGGAATTCTGCCCTGTATATTAACATCATAGATCATTGTATACAATATAATTAGAATGTAAACTAAATTGAAAAATGTATGGCTCCAGAATTACATTTGCACATTGTTGTATAGTAATCTTGCTAGCACTTTACAATCGTGTTAGAAAAGGATTCTCTTTGTTTTTATTTTACATTTTGTCAAATAAATCAGAGGTTTATTTTGTGAAGGCTTTTATTTTGCTTAAAACATACAAATACATATTAAATATCTTTGTGTGCTATATTTTGAAAGTTTGATGCAGTATGCAATTTTGGAAAGCATAAATGTATCCCCCTGAACTGCTGCAATGCAGCATCAGTATGGATAATGAGATGGATAGCACATTGAATGGATTTTAATTTCATTTTCAAGTGCTACAGTGTTTGAAAGTGATAGATTTTGTCTTTGTGTGCTTAATGTTCAGTATTGTCCTGACCACCCAGAGCTCTCCTATGGTTTTTATATGTAAAATAATAGGTTTCATTCATTGATGATATCATGGGAATGGTGACATGTAGGCGTGTAAGAGGACACTTTTATCATTCAACTCCCAGCATAGCCTCACACCTACATTACCCATATGAAAAGGGACAGTGTTGATTTGTCAATGCTCTAAATATTAACTCTGTGATGTTCTTTTTTTTAACCCTATTTTTTTTATTTTTTATTTTACTCCAACTCATTTACCTGAACTCCCAAATACGAAGACATTCTCGTATGTCAGCGACAACCTCTACAATAACTATTGTCAAGATTCTGCTGTATGTCATTCACTGAGGTGTGACAGGACCAAAATCAACAAAAAACCAACAACAAAAACTAATACTCAAGCATTTTAGCTGCCAATGTCTTCCTTACTCTTTGTAGTGAGAAAGAATGTGCAAGTGCCCAGAAAAGTCAGTGGACGCACAAGCAACACCAGTTTAGCCGGCAGTGGTGGTACAACCGTCCATCCTTATTCAAAAATTCAGTCAGTGTAACTAGAAAGTCTTCTCAACCTATACCATCTCTATAGTTCATTTCATAGCCTGGGTGGATCAGCTGATTTAGCTTTCTAATATAGTAAGTATATGTAGTTTAAAAAATGAAAAGTACATTACCAAAAAAAAATAATATTAATAAATGTACGTATTGTCATTTATGTGCTCTGCCAAATTGTTCTTGACAGTATCTTTACTCCAAAAGGTTTATTCACAAACAACTGTATTAGTAAAAAAAAAAGTAAAAAAACAAACATGCAGTTGAATATAGTTGAATGGCTCACTGACTGGGTTCAAAAATCTCTAATTAAAAGCATCAGCACATTGCGTAATGGAAAAAAAGGGACTAGTCTATATTATGCAAACATCTATTTGTGATTCTTCCTTGCTTAAGCTAAATAGATTATACTTTATTGGTATGGATACATTTTTCCCCTTTGTGGATGGAGTATAAACATTGTTTGGCAGCAGATGTGAAGTCTTCATATCATGCAGAGCTCTGGAGAATGATACTGTCTTGAAAATTCACGTTAGCACTGTTGACTCACTACTTAACAAGATTTTTAATCCTCATTGTTGTGCTTTGTAACAAAACTGTGAGATGTAACATCGGTCTTCCATGGTCTTCCATGATCTAATGTACAGTAGTATTGCAGAGATAAAAGTACTGTGCATGTGTGTGTGTATATATATATATATATGTATACACATACATATACTTCTGTATGTATATGTGTGCTAACATCACAAAGGAGTTCCATCAGTCTTGCAGTTTCCCTCACAGGTGAAGGGCTTCATGCTTAATACCACTGTGATTTTGTGCAAAAACAATTCCACAGGCCTGAATCAAAATAACAAAAGGCAATAAAACTAACTGAAAAAACTTCATTTCCTTTGTTGTTGGTTTATTACTTTGATACAACAGTGATTTAAACTGTATTTCCTTCATACTGTGTATAGTATTGTATATGTGTATCAAGAATAATTAAAACCACTTTGATAAACATGCGAGATACTACACTACGAAGAGCACAACCTTTAGGAAAAAAATATTTAAATCTCCCAAATGGCACACAATAGTTGCATACATGACATTAGAGACTATTACAAAAGCATCAAACACACACACAAAAAAGACACAGCAGTATTATCTCTCTCCCTCTCTCTCTCTCTCTATCCAAATATCTATCTATCCATCAGCCACCTATTAAATCATCTGCTCACCCGACTCTCAGTTTGCCTTGGAAGGAGTGGGATAAGGAAGAGGAGACCAGGCCGAAGGGCACAGTCAGAGCAGTTCAAACTGGTTTTTAATGACAAATGCCCAGTTTATCAGACGCGTCACAGATGCCATATTAAGCCAAGGCCACTGCATCGCTCGCTGCTGCTGGAGCTTGCTGGCTATGTTTAGCTAGTGCCCTCCGAGCTGCCGAGGCTCTATTTCTGGCAGACGTGCTGCAGGCTGCTTGGCCCTCTGTAGTATGTTTGCTGGATCTTCCCCATAACAGCTGCCTCTGCTCAGTCTAGCCTGCAGCACAACACAGGCCTATCTGTGGCCAGTGTAACAGCCGCTCAACCACTTAATCTTAACACAAAATCTGAGTCAGACCAAAGTTTGACACCGAATTGGGTAGACAGACAGAAAGACACAGACAGATAGATAGACAGACAGATAGATATATGGATAGACAGATAGAGATAGATAGAGAAGCATTAAAGCAATCATTTACAAAACTAACACTGCTTCACTTTACAGCAGTGTTAGACATTCAAGTCTTCTAACTTCGGTGTAAAAAAACCTCATCTAACATTGACAGACAGGGAGGGCTTGAGTATGTGTTTGTAGGCTACATAATGAGGAAGATTGTGTAAGCGTGTGCATGTGTTTGTAGACTTCATAACATAGGGGGGGTGGTTTGTGTGTGTGTGAGTATGTGTAAACTATATTTCCAGTCGTCTGACAGGGTGGGTCTGGGAGTACAGTGCAGGGCTGTTCTTTTGACAGATGGGCTTTAGTTCCGATTCCATAATGATACACAGCAGCCAAAATAGAGATGCCTCAGATGACCCCATTTACTTCATTGGTCCAATTCCTCTTTTGTCCAAGAGACAAAAATAACAAAACAACATGAAAAAAAACATGCTCAGAATAATGTTCCTTAACCCCAACATATTTAGTCAGTCATTTTTAGATGTGTTTTATGCAAGTACACAAAAACTCAAGAGGTGATCTTTGATGGATCTACACACAGCCATTTTTATGCTCGGTTCATAATTTTGTCAAGTGCTTCAACATCGTGTGTGTGGGTGTGTCTGAAGGTGTTTAATGTAGGCTACTTCATTTTTACATTTGACATTTTCGTACAAGGTCAGCAGTTCACTGGCAAGCGTCAAGTAAAGATAAGATGATTTAGCTGCATTTAAATTGGCCAATATTCATGTGCAAGCTGGCCTACATCACACTCTTCACGTCTGCTATGCTTAGATCACATGGTCGAGCCATTTTAAGATCCCGCTGTTAATATTTGATGTAATGTTCTCAGTGACATTGTTCTCTGTGATCACTGCCTCAAACACGTGCATATGAATTATACACCATGTATGTGCTACACTTTTTTGAAGTCTTTGTCATAAAAGTTTATGATCTCCAGCCATCTCTTGCTTGTAATACTGAATCAGCATAAAGTGAGGCTCCTAAGAGTGAAGGGGCTTCTTCTTTATAAGACTGACATCTATATCCTTCCTGAACAGGATGCCTAAAGTGAGACAGGCAATGTGCAAATAGATTTTATAGGGGACGAAGCTCAAAGTCCCCTTTTAGCTCCTCTACCACTCCTGCATATCCTTATTTCTCTAACAGGCTGGAACCCGGTTGGGTCCCCCTCATGAGGTAGGCTTCAGCACAAGGTTTACCACTTTAATAACCTCTAGGACAGTGGTTTTGAAGCGGGGGTGTTCAGCCAAATTCTGAGAAGTACGCAAAATAAATAAATACATAAATCTAAGCATAAAGATGAGCGCCATGTGGGCTACTCAATAAATGATAAAAATAGACTTAGAAATAGAATAGAAAATAGACGTCCAAATGCCACTACGTTATTATATACTACATGCATAATGTTCTCACATTGTGTTTATGCAGAATTATTGGTAGATCAAACTGTCCTTGGTATAGAGTGTAGGCCTACTCAGAAGGGCAGAGTGTCTTAGGGGGTGCGCAGCAGTTAAACTGTGGGAAAAAACTCTGGGAACCAATGCTGTAGTAGGTTAGTCTCTAGATGTCGTAGTTGGTGTTCCTATGAAAGAGTAAAGCAATAACAATACATAACCTCAATGCTTGACACACAAACTACAATTCCACAGTATCAATTTCTCTATTTACACTAATGACAAGACACATGAGTACTTGTTCCTCGTTCCATTACTTTATTGACTTGCAAATTACAAATGTTACAGCCAAAAAAAGCTTTTACAGAGACAAACACATCACGACAATCCCTAAAGTCCCATTTCAAAAAGACGATACTAACAAAGCTGTCGTCATCTCTTGAAGTGATAGAGCAATACCCCTTCTTCGCCAGGCTCATTTCTTTCATTCATTCTTTCTTAGACTCTTTGGCTGTCAACAAACCCCACCCCACCCCACCCCATCATGCTCATTTTCATTGGAATGGGAGGGGGGAGGGGGGAGTTGCTTAGCTTTTCTGCAGGTGCCTATTTTTACCAGGTGTCACAATTTGTGATGTCATTCTTTGGATGAGCCGGAGCGCACAGCTGGCCACAGCAGCGGGTGCAGGATACAAGCTGACAGCCACACTCCCTCTGAGATCGCCTGCTGAAAAAGGCAGACTGACAGGTGTCAGGTCCCGCTGTTCTTGGGGGGGTCGCGCAGAAAATTTATCTGTGCAGCATCCTCTAGATGGGATGCCGACTAAAAAGAAAAGGAGGGCACTGAGAAGCACTGAACTGATCTAACAACCTCTTGTTAGTGATGCTGTACAAATACCTCACAGGCAAAAAAATGAATGCACAGCCACACAGAGCATACTATAATTGCCCAGTCAGAGAGTGATATGGTGATCTAAGACAATTTTAATGGGAAATGGACGGGCAATATGGACTGATGCAGATTAGCAGAGGCTACCACATTTGGGTGAGAGTTTGGGACATGGGCATCGAGGACTGGCTCTGTCCCATGTTCTAAAAGCCAAACTGAAGGTGTGTAACCAAAGGCACGTTGCCTGCTGATGCCAGGACGCCAGACTTCGCCTGTGGGTTGTGGCCCATGGGTATCAGAGTATTAGATTCTGCCGGCTTGGCATAGGCCTCTGGATCTAGCCTTAACTGGCTGCAGCCACATCAAATCATGTCACGGACTTCCCTCGAACTGGGAGAACAGGAATAATTCCTCAACCAAACAGCTTAACTGAAGCATAAGTTTCCTTATGCCACCAATTTCCGTGTCTGGACAAGCCTTAACTGTATCAACGCTTGCTGTACAGCCACAATCCACAATAGAACCAAGACACATAATTAAAGGTAATTAAATTTACCCAATACCAATACCCAATCACCCAATTTTTTCTTGAGGCCCTTAAAATCTACTAATAATTGAGCATATTTCACTGGTGCTACTCTTGAACAGCAACCAGTTTTGGTCCTATTGAACAACTCAAATCACCACGTGACAAAGCTGTGGAACAATCTCTTGTGGTCCCAGTGTACAATGCCAGGAATAAAATAATCCAAGAAATAAATGGGTTAATATGAAAAAGGGAATACAAACAAACAATAGTAACCATAAAAAAGAATGCGTGATAACCATGTCTACATATAACAAACCCAGAACAAAAACACACAAAGCAGTCGTGAACCACTGGGCCAGAAGACTACAGCATATTAGCTTTACATTGCCCTGTTGTGTGCATGTGGGGCAATTTCACAGGTAGAAGAATGGACACCTCCACCTAGCAGTATACAGCACTCACGATCTTCAGGAGTAAACAGGTGGAGGAGGAA
Source organism: Tenualosa ilisha (assembly GCA_015244755.2). Taxonomy (NCBI): domain Eukaryota; kingdom Metazoa; phylum Chordata; class Actinopteri; order Clupeiformes; family Clupeidae; genus Tenualosa; species Tenualosa ilisha. The sequence continues at coordinate 336,538 of PYXC01002110.1, forward strand.
GAGAAGAAGGAGGAAGTGCATGAGGTGAATTGTGGAGGGGAGTGGCATGTGGTTGGTGGGTGAGGACACACCTTCAGTTGGACTTCTTATCCTGGGAGTCGACACTGGCCTGCAGGAAGATAAGATATTCAACATATTAAAAAAACATAGCAGTTGAAGAGCACAAAATATTAAGAGAAAACACTGGTGGGCGAATGAAACTGCAATGTCCACAAAGTTCTCATACACAGATAATAACATTCAACTTTTAACCCATGTGTGCTTGTAAAACCTGCAGCATTGCTGACTGATCCTCACTGTAGTGAGACAGACACACAATAGTATTATTATCAAGTTGTCAGGTGTCAATATCCTGTCAGATCTTTAATGATCAGGAAGGTATAGGTTGTTTTGGTGTCTGCATAGCACTTACGTAACCTGAAACACAACCCCTAGGAACCCCTGTTTGGAAGGAGTTACAGTTGGAAGTGTGAGAAGGCCCTAAACTTGGAACCTGGCACACTGATTTATCTGTACTTCCATAAAGGACAGGAGGCATCCAAGTACACAGACAGACACAGACACACACAGACACACACATACACACACACACGCACGCACGCACACACACACACACATACACACACCCCCTCGGAAGTTGGAAGCCATTAAGTTGTCTTATTCTGGAGGTCGTCTGCAAGCAGGTGCATCAAGTTCAGGGAATCAGGGGGCCAACGAAAACATGCTCCCTTGGACACGCGAGACCACTGTGTGCACTCCCATGTGACCCGCTGACACATGTCGACTTCACATCTGCAGCCTTAGAAGCGTATGGCCACCCCAAGAAGAAGACGATGTGTCTCGAATGCAGACAGCAAGTACTCGGTTACTGAGAACCTGCACCTCACAACACAGGCTTAGTTATCAATCACTACCAGCAAAGGTCACATAATACACACACGTTTCGTGGGGGGCACTGCAATGAGACTGACTGTAGAGAGCTATGAAAATGATCCATCTCTCAAAATGACTAGAGGCCAGATAAACAGACATAAGAAGGCCCAGTAGATTTTCTAGTACATATGCCAGTGATGAGCTGCTTGCGAAGCTGTGAACTAATACAATAACACTTCCTCATCTGACCCGTTTTGATCTTTTTTTTGGGCGGGATTTAAACATGCCAATGCCAGTGTGTGAACGATACTGATGGCTAATGTGGGTGTGTGTGTGTGTGTGTGGTATACTGATGACTAATGTGTACGCGTGAGTGTGTGGGGAGAGAGTTAATTTCACTGTGAGCCACTAAACTGGCCAAACTGGTGTTACTGAAGCATTTGTTCATATTCCTCATGACTGTATTGCCTCATTGCTGTTCCAGGGAATTACATAGTAATAAAGCCAGTGGGAATCTCTATAGTTCACAAACCTACCTACGTGCACAAAATCACATCGCGATGCGAGGCCATTTCCTCATTCATTTCTTACACAATCCTTCAAACAAGGGTCAGTTAAAGGCCAGCATGTGGAGGATCAAGTTCAGATGCAGGAAAGTCTGAATTAAATACTAGACACTTCAACATACTTCTGTGTCCTTTTTATTCATAACATGTATATAAATATATGAATGAAGAGGTATGCCCATTTTATCTTTTTAAAAGGTAAATTGTACAGTACTGACATGCCAAATAGTACAGTATTGACATGCCAGACAGTACTGGTGGGAATTGATGGGATTTTATCAATATCAATGGAATTGTTGATTCTGCTCATCGGTCCAATTCTTTATCAATTCTTGTATCAATTCCCTTACTGGTTAGAAGATATTCTAAACAGATTTTCAGTATCAGCACACAGGCCAATAATATACCCTACATCATTAAGGTGACAGCAGCTTATTCGAATGAGGAAAACCATGTTGAGCTGTGTTATCCATCTCAATGCTGTATTTTAAAGACTCATTGACAATGGTCAGAAAAACATGTTGGCACTGACAAGAGGAACTGATAATGTCAGAGGGATACAATACCAGTAAATTGAAGCATTCGATTCTCGATTCTGCTCGATTCCCACCCCTAGCACTCACAGTACATTTGTACATTAGTAATTCACTTTGCTTTCCTACTTTTGAAGCTACTTTGACAACAAGTACATAGTTTTTCCACAGAATGTAATCCACTGATCAGTGACTATCACCTAGCCTCAGTACATTATGTCTAGCCAGATTTGCTTCATAATACAAGTTCTTCCTGAACACCTTATCAACAGGTAGCAAGTTGGTTTTAATTAGTCCTTAATCATTAGTCCAATAATTTTTAGACTTAATGTAAATGACTGGACAAATAAAGTGCGTCTCTTTATTTCTAAGGTCTCATGGAATGCCTTAAGAAAAATGTATATGGTGATGTGAAAGTTGATTATTTTTAAAAACCATAAACATCTCAAGTGGCATGCAGTTGACTGTGAAATGGTAATTCACATCATAAACAGCCGACAACAGGCATGCATCTCTGAGCATGATGGAACAGTTTTTAATGGTTGCTGTTTCACAGTTGACCCAAGTTCAGCACCTAACCTGTTGCTGCATCTCTTGTGAAAACATAACCAGCTGTAATTAGCAATTAATCTCTCACTAAAAACAAACACTGCCATCCTAACATCAAAAGCCATCAAGAAGCAAGTGCAAACATGGAAGCACACCAATATCTATACACCACTTTCTAAATATATTTTTGCCATAAATATGGCAAATTGTCAACAGCAACCATCAAAGAACTATTTGCTAAAGGCATTTGCCAAATGCAAATGATCTTGAACTCTAGATCCCACGTTATGACGAGGTAGTGACAATGTGTTTCTTTACGTGCGTAACCCAAACATGCTTACAGCTTGAACGTGTATACACTGCTCTTAATGAGAGCTGTCCACCTTGGTGCCAAAATATCATTGGACTTAGTGATCTCAGATGGCATGCCATTTTTGAGCAACGTGTTGATTGACTTTGGTCTGCAACCACCCCCTGACATGCCTACTGCGGATACAGACATAAATACTGCTACTTATGTCACACTTATTAGGCTACAGCATTTTTTTGTTGACAAAATGTTCACATGGGCTAATTTACTGGAATCCCGGAGCTTTACAGATGGACATGCAGACGGAGTGGGAGAAGTTGGTCTAGGGTATTCCAAAGCCAGCAGGTTTAATGCCTTTTCATTCACAGTTTAGATAAGGGCAACAGGAGATGTCCCATTACAAAACCAACACACCTCTACTCAACAACTAAATAACTAACTCTGACAAAACTTTATGAACGTCTTACAACACAGATCAATAGCTACATCCCTATCAATCACTGGCCTATCAAATCCCTGAATTATTATTGCCTGAACACCTCCTGCCAAACAAAATCCAAACAAAAAGGTAGACAAATTCTTTATGACACAAAATGGAGTGAGAGAGGGAGTCTCAGTGAAGGGGAAATAGCCTATCAAAATGAAGGAGAGTAATTTGATACAGAGCAAGTCTCACTGTCTGAGTCACATGCTTCATATTACTCTACTCTAACCTTTATTTATTTAAGGAGCAAATGGAATGGAAAACTGGCCAAATTCTCATTTTTTATAATAGTCTATTGACATGATACTCATATCCGTTTGAATACATTTTAAGAGCATTAAGAATAATGTTTTTTTTTCAGATATAAACTGATTTACAGCAATTAACAGATAATTGGAAGAGAGGCTACATTTCATAAACTGTTATTGTAATTTCCCGGAATGTCCTGCTGGTGGGCTCAGTGGGAGACTTCTGTAAAATCATCTTGGTAGTCTACAATTACTCTGGATTTAACAATGTTCTGAAACAACAAAGGTATTGAAATGAAACTTGAAGTTTAAGAGATGGGGAATTTTTCACAACTGCGAGAGAGTGTGTGAGTGTGTGTGTGTACCTGTAGCTTTCCATGCTCCTCCAACAAGCGGTCATACTCAACAGTCAGGTTCTCTGCCTGCTTCTTCATGGCTTTCACATCACTGTCAGACTTTTGAAGGGCTGTAGACAGATAGACAGACAGACAGACAAACAGAAAGAAAGAAAGACAGACAGACAGACAAGCAGAAACACAGTCAGAGAGAAAATACATTCATTTATATACAAAACAACACAAATCCAAGCAACTCCTATGATTCCGCACCAGTCTACAGAAAACCTGGGAACACTTTATTTGCAGGGGTTTACATAAGAGTGACATGAGCCTGTTATAAACATGATATGACATGTATCATAAACATCAATGACACTTCATTCATGTTTATGACTGTTGTCATTGTCAATCGGTTTTTGGAATGTCTGTACCCCAAAGTCTGCATTTCAAAAACCGACTGACACTTAATTAATGACACTTAAGCGTCATTAAAGTTGATGATATTAACATGATAATGTTACATCATGTTAATAACAGGCTCCCTGAGAAGGAAGACCGCAAACTCAGAAAAAGACACCAATGCCATGCACAGAACCCACAGGCCTAGATCAGCAAGAGGTACCTTTTTTGGTGGCATCCAGCTCATCCTTCAGCTTCTTCACCTCCTCCTTCAGGGTCTTGTTCTCCTCTTGCACGCCGCCTCCAGGCTTGGCACCCACATCAGGGATCTCAATGCCAGCTTCCCTCAGTTTCTGCCAAAAGAGAAATAGATGTAGACGAAGACAACATACTGCTGTGATCTGCCGTCCTCTGTGTGTGTGTGTGTGTGTGTGTGTGTGTGTGTGTGTGTGTGTGTGTGTGTGTGTGGTGCGTGCGTGCGTGGTGCGTGCGTGGTGCGTGGTGTGTGTGAACACAACAGGCTGCTCATCAGTGCCGCCATTCATAAGGATCCTGAATAAGCGGTGCAGTATATGTCATAGAGAGAGAGACAGAGATTGTAGATATCCCCAGCTTAAGGGCCATCGATAAGCAGACGGCCATCTGCCTCCTCACCGGTGCAGGCTTTAGGTAAGCTGTAAACCACCTCACCTCTGAACTGCACCCCTACTGTCTCAGGCTGGATGCTTCTCAGTCTGGACAATGCTTCCCAAAAGGATGACACATTGTTAAATACTTGACAAGAGAGGAAGATTTTAAACCATGCACTATCTATGGAAATATCCTGTCTGAACACAGGTGTCAGTAACAATAAAGTGGTGATATAAAGCGTAAGGGGCCTGGCAGTGCCTTCTTGGAAAGAGTTCTGGTGTTCTTGACATAGGAGAACACAAATTCCTTTGGTTGACCGGCGACAACCAGCTAGGACAAGTCTGATACTGAGAAAATAGAGAAGGTCAGGGAATGACAATTTAAGCCCTTCCCCCCTGCAAACCTCAACTGCATATGGGTCTCCTAGAGAGGAGAGAGCAGGCTGATTGGTGGACAAGGCCAAGATGACAGAGTCATGCACTAGTCTCTGGATGTTTATTAGGGCTTGGCACTCAGACTTGTGGAGCTTGGTTATGCGCAGGCACAGGAAGAGATCTTTGGATCTACTTCGGACTCATGTATATCTAAAGTATATCTCATAAAAGTGTTCAAGGAAAGGTAGCTTGCATAACAAGGAGGAATAAAAATCTACCTACAAAACTCACAAAATACAAATACACATGATGTGAAACTGGAGTGCCATTTAAACCCCTGGAAAGCAACATAAAAAATACACTGCCCAAAAATGATATGCAACACTTCTGTTTTTGCTCCCACTGATTACGAAATAAGACTACCACTTGGGAAACAACTGACACAAGGGTCCCTGGGGTTTGTCATTGCATTAAAATAAGTTGAAGGAGTTTCTGACTCGTGTTTAATTTCTGTTCTTATACCCTTTCATTTCCTTCGACTGCCACAGCTACTGCAGCCAAACCAATTTGGTCCCAAATAACACTGTAGGAGTCAAAGCAACGCCACTTATTTCACCTGCAAGGCCAGCAGAAGGCAACCACTTAAAACAACCTGATAACATCCAATGTGCTGTCTGTATTATTAGTGCAGTGTCAGGACAAAGAGACACACACACACACACACACACAAAGAATTTTATGTCTGCATTTGATTGTGAAGTAATCTGACAATATGTTAAGTTCGTACTTGGGGCCATTATTCGCAGGTCTGAGCGAACCCTTAAAATAAGTCACTTTCTGGCTGAGGGTTTACATGAAAGGAATTCTCTGTTCATATCATTTTAAACAGAATAAGGTTAAGGTCTCCCTAAGGGAAAGAGCCTTGCTTTGTATCTGGGTCAGTTTGTTTTTCATGTTCTCTGCTGCAAATTCCACCTGCATCTAAACCTAAAAATAAAATAAAATCAATGGTTATATTAACTGTGCTGGGAATGTTATTAGTGTAATCGAAATGACCTATACAGAGTAATATGTTCAAGACTAGTACTGGACATGACAATACTGTCTATGTGGATTGCCTGTGCTTGAAGTTCAGCTGAGATACTTTTATTTACAGAAATTATAAACCATGCATGCAAGATTCTATTTGTCGGTGATGTGGTAGTTATCACATAATTATTCCCTAGGAACCAAATCAAATGAGTTGCATAGTCAATAATTGTTAATAAGGTAAAAAATTATCAGCCATGTACCTACAGTAACGCCAAGCTTAAAATGACATGCTGTGGTTGAATGGAGGTAAATTTTCTAATGAAGTCGACCAAAGCCTACGAGTGAATTACAAAGGCCTCAATGAGCAAGGCAGTAAAAGAGTCGGGCATAATACCTCCATGAGCACCACTACTGAAAATACAGTCTGTGGGTCTTTGGCAGTGATGCATCTGCAGGTGTGATCTTGTTTGTTTGATCAATTCTATTAACAAAGCTCTGTGTTGCTAAAAGAGTACCCTGGTCATCTGCCATGTCCAGGTTAGAGAAACTAATGTAATGAGAAAATTAGCTGAAGCACTTGTATTGTCCTGAATTATAGTATGACAAGTAAGTATCTACACAGTGTAGTAGAGTGCAACAAACTGTGTTATAGCATGCACTTGGAATTCTGTGTACTTACAGTTGCTATACATACGTACTGGGAAACACTTTATGACAGTGTCCTATAATAAACATTTCTTACATGTATACTCACACAAAATTCATCATCATGTACCTTTCCTTTCCTTCAGGAGGCAGATACAATATAACAATGACACAGCAAAAGCAGAGAGGGCTGAAGCGGAGTATCTTTGGTAAAAGTGTGCCTAACAATTTTGTTCTAGAAATATCAGATTCAAAATTTCTTTATCAATATTTAATTAATGAGTAAACATTCTTGTGTTTTGGCTCCTAAAAAATGTAAAAGTGTGTGTGTGTGTCAGTGTGTGACAAAGAAAGGGGGAAAAAGGTGTGTGAGGGGCAAGTGAATGCTACATGTAGTTGTAAGTACAAAGTATATGCAAGCGCATTTTCTCCAAACATGCAATTTACCATGCAGATGCAGTTTGAGATAAACAACAGATTTCTAACCACGCTTATTCATACTGATTATGTTGATTCTTCCTTTTCAGCTGCAGTCTGACCCCTGAGCAGACAGGGTGACGCATCTTTCTCAGAATCAATAGTAATGCTGGTAGACCATTTCTGACGCTGTGACAGGGGTCAAAGAGTGCACTGCGAGTGATTTTTCTCCCACTCAAAGACAACGCAACTCAACAGCAGTGTGTACAAAGGTGATGGAACCGAGATGAGTAAGGTTGCATTAGCCCATGTGCAGCGTGCTTCTCAAGGCAGAATATCAGCCACACCAGGGCCTCTATCACACAAGCAAGCTCTCTAAAAAGGGCAGGTCACCTCAACAAGACCAAGAATGACAACACACGGCCATCGAGAAGGACTACACATATCAGTTTCTCTCTTCAGCTGTAAAGTCTTTCGCTTCACCCTCCTACCCACTGTCCACCTAGCCAACCGGTTTCAGAGAACCCCCTTTACCTTGATGGAACTGATATAAGATTTCGTGCACCCTTCTGTCGAGAGTGAGCAATCACGTTGCCTGCCAGTTTATGGCGGCCACTCTATACTACACCAGCCTCGGGTGTAGATGAGTAATTGTGGCATGTGGGCGCCTCACATGGTGGCTGGCAACGACCTTCTGGGCTCTGACGCAATCTAGGAGATCAATGTTCTCAGTTATGAATGCATGGGTGGGGGGTGGGAAGGGGGTCGTCAGAGCAAGAGTTACACACAGCCACACAGCATGAGAGTTGAGCAGAACAGTATGGACCTTGACAATCAAATCAATGCCAGCTGCCCCATGCATTTAATAATAATACAGTCATGCCTGGATGGACTGCAGCTGAGGTTCTTATAGAATTTATGTCCCATGTTACATCACAATAGCACTGGATCAATTGGAGGTTAAAGCAAGTATAATCAGTGCTCAGCTTTTATCTGACTCAAGTCACTACCCAGCAGCCTGCAACTTGCATGCCTACAGTTTGGTCTTTACAGATATGCTGAGACCTTACAGTATAATAACTTTACTTTTTACAGATTAAAGTTGTACAGTATCTGTAGTCAGCCCAGTATTGATTAAATTATATATATAGACATTATTATTATTATTTGTCAAACATTTTGTGATATTATTATGCTTTTAATAAAGCTTTCTGTATGTATGTATGTGTGTATGTGTGTGTGTGTGTGTGTGTGCGTAGGCCTACTGGCCATCATACACTTTCAGTTAAAATTTGTTTTTATTACATTTTTATTTTATTTTGTTTATTGTTTTAAAGAGGAAGCACAAATTCTGTTGTAGAGTTAGTTTTTTTTCCAATGCAATAAGACAAACTGATTGCAACCCCTGGCACACACCAAATCATGAAGAGGCCAAACGATTACATCAGGAGTAAGAACACTTAATCTGTCTAAATAGATTAGATTAGGAGAGACCTCCTGCATACATATGCTGTCATTGTTAGCACACAGAGAGTGTGAAATGATGGCATATTTTAAAAGGATATTCAGAATCACTGTGCACATTAGAACATTCTCAGAGGGCATGCTTCTCACAGTCTCACATTTTCACACAATCTGACTATGACTGTGTGTCACAGCTAAATTACAGGAAATTACTGGTATTATACAACATGCAGCCATCCTGCAAATGAAAACATCATGAGCCACCCATGACGAAAGAATCTACTGAGGAATTAGACAAGAAATTGGGAGACTACGAATACAGTACCCTCCTATATGTCACTTTATGTCTCCTTTCTGATAGTGCCTCTGCTGCTAGCACAATTTGATACTGTCAATCCACACAGCAGATGTTCACATACTGTACGTATTGACATCTACAATGCGTTAGAATGCACCATTGCCAAAAGTAGCGGACCGTAATTTCTGACATTATCCCCCTCTACATTGGCACTACTTTTCCCGGTGTGCAACACTGCCGCCCGGCGAATCAGACTGGCATAGCATCCTGCGGAGTGCACCAAGCCCACCAATAGCAGAATGTCTGGCTTGCACCTCCTACACAGAGGTATAATCCACCTGCCAAGATTTTTGCTGACCACTGCGTTTCGACTTCACAAATAGTGTCTTGATTCACATGAAAGGCTAGACGACAAAGTGTGCTTTCTTCCATTTGTACAGACTCTCCCTCCAGAACAGTTTGCTGTTCTTGTTGTTCTCCACCCATCTCGTCATCCCTACCTGCCTTTATTTATGCTGACCTATGCTGTTCCATTTGAACGGTCTATGGTTCTATTGAACACGGTGCAAACAGCTGAATGAGACTTCTATGTCTGTCTGTCTGTCTGTCTGTCTGTCTCTCTCTCTCTCTGTGTGTGTGTGTGTGTGTGTGTGTGTGTGTGTGTGTGTGTGTGTGTGTATAGGGGTGTTGTGGCGTCAGGCCATGTTGGTGGTCTTGCCTTGTCTTTGACCGTTATGCTGCGTTGCACTCACCTCCTGCAGCTTCTCGTTCTCCTCCATGTACCTCTTGGCGGCATCGTTGGCTCCCTCGGCCTGCTTCTTGAAGGCCTCGTTGGAGGCCATGAGCGTGGCCTGCTGGGACAGCAGCGTGGCCAGGCGCCTCAGAATCCTAAACAACAGCAGGGAACACAGATAAGCCTCACATATACATACACACACACACACGCACGCGCGCGCGCATTATCAACAACACTGGACAAATGCAGACAGAACCTGCACAACCCTCTGAAGGCTACATGGGTGGAAACACATCATGGGAGCACAAACAGTAACAAACAGCACAAATAAAGCTGAATTCCAAAGTTTCACTCACTCACTTGAATAAATGTACTAATCTTTTTACTCTTAATGATTAAGTACCAGGAGAAGAGCACAGTGCAATAAAAACCCGAGACCTTGACCAAAGGTGAGCATTTGGAGCTCCAAGTGCTGACTGACTGACTTTATTTTGATCCCAGTGGAAATGAAGATACTCAAGGCGCACACACACACACACACACACACACACACACACACACACACACACACTCACACTCACACTCACACTCACACTCACACTCACACTCACACTCACACTCACACTCACACTCTTTCTCTCCCTCACATGCACACCTATCAGAGATCGGGACGCAATAAACAGAAGTCCCTTTGGTGTTGCTGTAGCTGAACATGTGCAGTAGGATACAAACACCATCAATGATTTGGTCAAGCAACCACAGTTGATAAACTCCTATCCTTTGTGTACACGAGGATAGTGAGACCTCTTCCCTGCTACTAGTTATTATAGTGTCCAGGCACTTCTGGATTCACATCAAGCTGTTATAGTATCCTTGCTGGAACCCATTTCAAGGTTAATACTGATTGATGATATATCATCTCCACCATCATCTCAACCCTTGACTTGTCCAAAAGAACAGGCATTACTGAAGATTTGATTACTAAAGGCGATTCAGAGAAAGCCTAGGTTCCAAGAAATTAATTTGTAAAAGTTCACTTCAGGATAAGGTCATCTTGTTTGCAAACATTGTTTTTGTACTGGTAAACAAATCCGTTTGATCAAATGTTAACCCCAGCTAAATGTTAACCTCAGTTTGTGAGTTTGTGAAGCTCAGAACTAACAACAACCTCATGATTTACTCTTACTGAGACGGAACACAGGTGCTCTACTTCAGTTTGCCATTAGACCACCATGTTCCATTTTCTGCATTGCTCAAGTGGAAAGCCAAACCCAGTGAGCTTGTGGCCGTCTGCACCCTAATGTCGTGCAGCGTTTTTACAACACCCGACTTTCACCAGAGCTAGCTCTTCTGACATGATTCACGACTTCACACTGTACGTCACCACACTGCTTCCTCTTATACACCCTTGCTCCCTGTGAAACATGATTACCCTCATCTGCATACTATATGTTTATCCACACTGAGCGGATCGTACTACAGCAACGTGTCTCAGCTGCTGTTTGGCACCCAAATAAAGTCATACCCATGTTTTGCAACCAGTAAAGGAACACCGGTGACAGGGCTCCTTACCGTCAGAATGTGCATGAGGCATATGTGGCAGGAGTGGCTACATGTCTTCTGTGAAGTCATTGTGTCAATGTTGCCTACTAGTTAAGGAGCATTGCCAGTCTCTCATTACAGAACGAGGGGAGGAGGGTTGCACATACACTCTCCCTCTCCAAAATCCATTTTATCCCTATAGGTTTAGTCTTGCGACTGACTGCCACTTGTTAGGTAACGGACTCTCCATGCGTGTCGGGTCTTGCCAGCATGCCATCAGTCATGCAGCATGTGACAAGAGGTTAGTCACCCTGGCAGTACGCGTGTGGATCAAAAAAGCCTGGGGGTGCCCATGCACAGCGAGTGGGGGAGCGAGCGAGGGAAGGAGGGAGGGAGGGAAAGCAGAGGGTGTGCAACTCGAGCCTCTCGCCTGTAAGGTTCCAAAAGGCATGACATCCACTCTGGGGTGGAGTGGGGGGGGGCTAAATATAATGTTCGTCACCAGTTGGCTGATCACATGCTCCAGGCTCTGATGGGCTGCAGCTGTCCGGAGCGCTGTGAGCCAAACAGCCAAACCTGGCAAGAGGAGGAAAGTAGTAATGCAAATAGATGTAGTAGCCCTGGTTTCACATGGGAAGGTTGAGAGGTTGGCTATTAATAGGTACCATTGAGAGGAATAAGAGTGGGGGGGCCCCTGTATGGAAGAGCTATGTAGACGCTCCTGCATGAATGAGGAGATGGGAGAGTCAGCGGCGAGCAGAGCGACGGCAACCAACGCCCAGCCAATGGCTCAGCCCGAGGCTTTTTACCCGACAAGATTTGTGAATGGAAAATACTTCTAGTCGCCATTTCACAGTCAGCATTCCTTCCACTGCTACTATCCCAGGAGAGGTTGAGCGAACGAGAGAGAACAGACAGACAGCGAGAAAGAAAATGAGCCAAAAAGAGAGACAAAGAGCCTCCTCCTCAGCTCCCAAACATACACAGTGGGCTTTGATCTATTTATGGTGAAGTAACTGGGGCAGATTTTTCTTATGTGGGAACTCATCAATAGTCCAACTATCATAGTCTTGTTGTACAACTCTGTTGCTAGGTGCCTGCAAACACGTACACTGAAGGGTAATCAGTCATGTTGAACTGAACAACTGACACAGAGTAATCAATAGAATGCCTGAGACACATTTTGTCACATTATAACATCAATCCAACTTCCTGTCATCATGCCAACCAGAGAAGTGATGGAAAAGAATGAGTTTCATGTTATGTTCATGTCTATGTTAGTCTGACCTGCAACATATACAAAGCACATTGCTTTTAACAGTCAATAAATGTCATTAAATTATAACTTCATACGAATATAGCCCAACTCTTCCCGTTAAACACTAGAGTATTGAAATTTCAATAAGCATCATTTATCCAAGTTCTATTTCACACTGACCAAGTACTTTTATCATAACTATGAGCGGGGATAGACCAAAAAAAGCGGGGATGCGACCAAAAAAAAAAAATTTCAGCCCCAGCATTTGAGCCTGGACCAGTCTATCACACACGATGTATTTTTTTCACTTAATGATGAATGACTCACCATACAACCATATACACAATTGCCCAATTCATGTAGGACTACGACAATGGCAGACATTAAGCGACAGCACTGCACATTCCCTGGGGGCTTACTATATGAGCTTTCACTATGGAAGTTACTATATGAGGTTATGCTATGAAGTTATACATAGTATTGATGGATTTATTATTTATTTGTTTTGAATGCCGTTCATAACCGTTCTTCAAAGTTCTACACTCATTCCCCCATATCCCTCCTACTCTCCATTCTGTTCTCCATGATCAAGGGAATGTTGTTGTAATTTGGCCAGCCACAAGATGAACGGGATGTTGATCTGTGATTTGTTGGGCCGACCAGACAAAAAAAAACGGCAAAATTCCCAGTATGTCAGATGGCCAGTCCGTCCCTGATTATCAGTTCTCAAATCAATTGAATTGAGCATTCAGTGAATGCTCTTGCAGTTTGTCTGACTACGTCTCAAGTGCATATCCAGTAAGACTTCAGGACACATGACTGACTGACAGCTCCAGTCCTTGTCGAGCTTTCCAGCTCAACGACTGACAGGCAGTGAGGAACAGACCACGAGAGCAGTTAGTCATGCCAGTCAAGCCAAGCCAAGCCAATTCCTTATCATGATTATGCAACATGAAAACAGGGTCAAACTCGAGGGTTTCGAGGGATGATTCAAAGACATGGCCAAAATGTGTCATGTTTTGGGAGGAGCTGCAATGCATATGGGCGCACTGCACAGCACAGCTCATGGAGCAATTACACAGACGCAGCCTCTTACATCACACAGCCCTGAGTCTCACAGCTCATTATAGAACAGTTTAGAGGAGAAGAAGTTTTGTGTGTGTGTGTGTGTGTGTGTGTGTGTGTGTGTGTGTGTGTGTGCGTGTGTGTGCCTGTCTGTCTGTGTATGGATGCGTATATTTGTGTGTGCACACTACAGTCTAGTGGCCCTCATCTGTATCACATGCCCAAGGGTCTTATGTCTCACTTTGTGTTTCATTACACAGACAGACACAGACACACAGACACAGTTGGGTGAAAGCCAAAAACAAAAGTAACTGAAACATTATCTGCAAATATTGCTAAATCATTCATGGACATGGACATGGACCACTTTCCATTTAATATTAAGTCTGTGCTTGAAACTTGAGGACGTGATACCTGTACTAGTGGGGTTTCTTATATTTGAGCAGACAGATGAAGGTGATTAAGCGGGAAAAAAAAGCATGGGGAGAGACAGAACACTACAAGAATAAAAGAGCAAAAAGAGGGAAAAGAACAGAGAGAGAGAGAGTGTGAGTGTGAGTGTGTGAGTGAGTAAGTGTGGAACTGGTCACTCACAGACAGAGGAGCAAGGCAAAGCCAGCGATGTACTCATTCCTCTGGGCTCTGAAGAGCTTCATGTGAATGTGCTCGATAGCCACTGGGTTGTTTGTCAGGTCAACTGTGTCTTTCACGCTATACTTCCGCACCTCTCTGAAGGCATCTGTACACAGGAGCAATCATATATACACACACACACACACACACACACACACACACACACACACACACGTGCAAGTGAATACACCCACAAACACAAACACACACAAACACAAACACAAACACAAACACAAACACAAACACACACACAAACACACACACAAACACACACACACACACACACACACACACACACACACACACAGCGAGATGAGGAATTCTGGTGACAGTACAGGTTTTAGATACCCTCTCCACCTTCAAGAAACTCGTGAAGACTAAGCTCTTCCAAGAATATCTCCTGGTGTAAACTTTGAGAATGCACTTAATAATTTAATTTCTCTACATTGTGTTACACTATTGCACTTTCAACTTAAAACAGCGCAGATTCTATGTTAGCAATATGCACTCCTTGTTAGTTCATTGTGTTGTAGCTTGAATGTTATCCTCTTTTGTAAGTCGCTTTGGATAAAAGCGTCTGCTAAATGCCTAAATGTAAATGTAAATGTAAAATTTATTTCTCTTAAGACATATACATACAGTATTTGCATATTCTGAAGAGTGGATTAACACTCACCGATAAGAAGAAAGACTAGGATAGCAATGGCCACCATGAAGGCCGTGTTTCCATAATATGTAACAGTCTGCACAAAACGGGACTTGAAGAATTTGTTCCATCTGAAAAAAATAAAATAAAAACAAGACCGTATTATTACATGTTTTGGTTCAGACTGACAAAGATAAATGTTAGCGCTATGCTCATGACCCGCGAGAGGAAAACATTTACCAGTTGGAATTAATTAGACATGAAATGAATTGAATTGAATTTGATATGTGAAAAGAAAACACTACGTTGCTTAATGAGTCAACACCAACATCAGTGCCTGGCTTGTTTGCACTTCTGGGAACTGATGTTTCAATTTTGGATATCCTAGCAACCTCGAAATAAGTTGAGTGGTCATGAGAGTCTTTTCCACTTGTAAATAAATGACCACTACATGCAAAGAGATGGGTAGAATTAGATTAGGAGGACATATCCTCCCGACCGCCTTGTTTGTGAGTTTTCTGGCAGATTCTGGGGTAGGATTTGATCCTTTGAACGCTTGACCTAGAACATTCCAAACTGTTTTTAAGTTCCACTGAAGATGCCAATGATGAGCAACAACATTGCAATGGCCCCCTGTTCCTATAGACACAGTAACTGACATAACACCTGCGACAAAAAGTCTGTAAACAAACCAAAGTGCTCTGATTAGTCAAATCAATGTGACTGGCTTATTAAAAGCAAGAGAAATGGGGCTGGGACCCTGTGCTTCTGAGTTTATATGAGTGGCATTGGAAAACACAAAAGGTATGACTGTCCCAGTCAATTAATGCCTTGGAATCATGAAGTGAAAGGTCATGAGAAAGAGTTTAGTAGAATCTGGCCATCTAACTTGATTTCAACACACATGGTGCAACTCTTTCTTCATCCCCTTTAGACAAATAATCCCCTTTTGTGAGTGTGACTTCACAGTTAGTGAACAGAGCCAAACCTTTTTGGGGAGATGAAGGGCACACAGAGCAGTAGCACAGCAAACACCTCTGCATACAGGAATGTCGCCACGGCTGTCCACTGTAGACTCATGGCTGTCGGTGGAAATTCTGAGGAGATTATAGATGTAACAGATAATTAACTTGAGGTTAAATATCACTGACAACTGTACATAACCTTTAAATCATATTGAATGACTGCCAATTCCATTGTAATGCATTATACAGCTTCAGCAATGTGTTCTGGTCCTGTCAGTACATTCGCAGCCACGAGAGGTTCACTGGGAGGCTATTATGGTGTTGTCAAGCAAGGCTATTCTGTATGGTGTTGTGGACAGTTCACACGGTCGTCACATTTCCCGTGCAACGGTGTGAAATATTGGTTAGCTGCTGAGGGCATAAACGCCAAAGCAGTGCTACAGCTACACTGAGGGGAAGCGCAACAGCACCATCTCTTGTCATCAAGGCCACTACTGCACTCCAACAAATCTGGCCAAGTGGGACCTTTCCACTTCAACACTGTTCACATTCATAAATCAACGCCGAGGAATAAAAATGTTGCTCTGGTCTTCATGTAATGTAGCACTTGTGGCGTTAACTTGCATTAAAGTATCTCTGCCTTAACTATTCATTGAGTAAAACAAATCTAATTATCCTGCCATCAGACAGGTTTTCGCTGTCAGTTTTAAACAGACAACTAAAAGAACTCTCGGGAAC
Organism: Tenualosa ilisha; assembly: GCA_015244755.2. Lineage (NCBI taxonomy): Eukaryota > Metazoa > Chordata > Actinopteri > Clupeiformes > Clupeidae > Tenualosa > Tenualosa ilisha. The sequence continues at coordinate 353,281 of PYXC01002110.1, forward strand.
TTGTAAAAGATCATAGATTATTTAGCCAACACAGCCCAGTCGCTTGCAGGCCAACATTACACCGAGGCTCTTCATGAGGAATGTTAGCTAGCAACTGGCATAGTACACTGCGTTATCAATGTTACGATAATCATTTAGAAATCCTACATAAATGTAAAATCTAATATATGTCAGCTGTCTTACTACATCACCTGGTCTACTGTCTGGCCTACGCTGCCGTTACAAGTAATTGAAGCTAACGTCATTTCGGAGGCCAGGAGGAGTTTGGATCTGACGATGTACATGTCTACTAAGAAATCGGTTGTTAAATACTAACAGATTCTTCGAAACTTGGTATGTAAATCACAGAAGCAAACAAAACTTACAAGACCACAAAGACGAAAAACAGCGCAGATGCAGCCCTCTTCTCAAAAGATAACTTGAATTCTCTGATTCCAATTTCACTAAGGTGTCATCACACTTCCGGTAAATGAACAGACAATAAGTCTCAATAGCGCTTCCGGTAAAATATGTTATGTCATCATAAGAGTTTGTTCCGTGATTACTTCACGTGTGACAAAAATGATACATCAGAGTGTCAGATGAAATTCATGTGCACCATACCTACATTAAATATCGCTTACTGATTGCTGCATAATCGCCTGTAACTCCCGAGAAATATTAAACCGTCTCTGGTCTCCGAGTCTGCCTTTCTGACCCTTATTCTGAAATTTTGCGGAAAGTTGGCACATAACCTTTCACAAACACCTAAAAAGCTAAGCCACCTCATCCTAAATGTAACCTATCTAGTATGAAGCACGAGACTATTTAGTACATGACAGTAGAACTCATACAACTGGTAGCACGAATACAGGTGAGAAGATATTGTTTGGGCTTCGGCAGTTTAATTCAAGCTGGGCCACTGGTTTCTAGTCTTTTGTTCCAAATAATAAAATAAGACAGTTGTGTCCTTAATCAGGTGGTTTTATTTTCCTTATGCCATTGGAACTATATTAAACAACTCTGCAACATGAGCACAAACATACGTAGAATCTCTTATCGAAATACCGGCAAATTAAATGTCCAAACATCCAATAATACATTTAGTCAGGTTTGTTACTGTATCACCAGTTTCTTGATATCGGTAAATTATTTTCACAGTTCAGTCCAATAATTGCTATTTCTTACTTGTAACCTTTCATGTGATGCATAGAAGGCATATACATTGCACTGCTGTCAAAAAGCTGAAGCAGTACTGAAATGTTGAAGACTTGTTTAAGCGTTAAGCTTTGCTCTCCTGTGTCTTTATCAGTTTTTAGCTGAAGGTATGCCTTATCCCCAGAAGGGGGCGCCAATGGGCAAGAGATCAAGCCACCTCGCTATCAGTCAAGCAACTACACTGATCAAGGAGCGTCTTAAAACATCATATGGTTCTAGTGTGAAGAGTGCATCACTAAATGAAACACACTGCTGAAACATAGGACACTTAAATGAAAGTGTAGAGAGTGCTTAATTAAATCTACAGAGAAATATAAGTTTTGCAGACAACTCAACCTAAGCCTTATACAGGAGTGTTTTTTTCTGTTCACAAGATAATGTCACATCATGGAATAGCATCAAGTTACCTCAAGGCTATATTTCATGATCAGACCTAGTACCCATTGTGTGTTCATGTCCACAAGTCTCGATTCATGTAAACAAAAATTTCCACTGGTCTGTAATAAATTATTTTATTACAGATCAGTGGAAAGTACAGAGATGAAGATATGCACTGACTGCTACAACTTACAATTAAGAGAAGGCACTTGAATGATCATGTATCCATTTCTCAGTTTTGATTTGGCAGGGCTCTTTCACAACTTTTATTATACTATAACTGAAGTGGGACTTTGATGATCTCAGCTTCCTTTTTCTTTCCCAGAATTCCTAAAAAAAAAAACAAAAAGAAAAGAACATAGTAGTGAGTGTAAGTCAGAGAAAACAAGGGTGTGCACACCCTTCTTTCGTCACAACCAGTAGATCAAGACACAACCAGCATCATGTATTTGTATAAGGGTTGTCTGGTCTTAAGTAAAATATGTTTGTCCAAGGCACACTTTCTATTTAGTGATTAACATTGCTGTGAATTATGAAACATGGTAAACATGCTAAGTCTTAAAATTTGAGCATTTAACGGCCACTTAGGAGCCTGTGGGAAATGTATTAAACTGCCTGACACTACATTCATTAGACAACAATGATTAGACAACAGATGTATCTCCTAAAGAATATGACAAAGAAAGTAATCATCCAATTCTTGTTTTATTTAACTTTTATAGTTTTTTTTATGTTTACAGCATATATCATGTAAAACAGTTTAAAATGATTTGTTTTTGTATTTAAAGCATGAAAAAATATGGAATCAATATATTTACAAGTCAAATTTGACACTAATTAGAAAAAAGAAAATGTTCACTAATTGATGTCATTTATTGTTCACCTCAAGAAAGAGGTAATGATGAGTACACAGCCAGCCATTGGCTGGTAAAGAGAGTTCACAATTCATTCATGTATGCACTTCAAAACCAGAGATTGTGTCAAGGTAGCACGGGTCATCATAATATGCTTTAACATAGTAGCAAAACTCTACAGTGGAGATATGAGATGACTAGACATACTTGTCTGAGACGACAGATTGAAGTTGTTCATGGTGACATGTCACTCTGATAAGATCAGGCCAGATGGAAAAGGTAACATTACAACGCAACACATAAGTCCACACCCGCAAACATTTCAGCATCTTTCCACCTGATGCCACATCAGTGCCTAGTGACAACTTCAACAAATAGTGAGGAAGAATGACACATGAAATCAGAGCTGCCTGCAGACATTGACATTTACCAAAACCAGACTGTTGATTAAGCTGATCCCATCATTCCAAATTTTTTTTTAAATCACCCAGTGATGCCAAAGTCCTTTACCAGTAAAGACTATTTGTTCCATTACACCGCTAATGATTATGACATTTAATATCCCTCTGCCATAAAACCACTTACAAAAACCCCACTCAGCAAATTTGTGGCTACCATGTCCAAGACAAGAGAGTATAGAACTTTTTGATTTCACTTCATGGATATCCATTAACATTCATTAAGTCTCAGGTCATCTAACATGAGACCACTTTTGGTATAACCATAACAAAAACAACCCCCCCCAAAAAAAACATAAATAGATAAACTCTTACATTAAACTTCAGAGAAATAGTATTTCAATCATAAAACATTTGTGTTTTTAAAAGAAAGCTTACTGACGTTACAGCTCAGCACAGTCCATTTTACATGTGGATCAAGAGAAGAAGGCACAATAAGTCCATTTTGTGAACTCGTTTGAAGCATAATCACACTCCATTTCCTGCCCCCAATAAGCCAGTTAGAAGGTGTCGGTTGTATGGGTTGTGATGTTCTTAAATCATCCCTACTTTAGAGACAAACTCTACTCATGGTGGTCAGGAAAGAAAGACAAAGCATTGTGTAGGTACCAGTTTCTCTGCAGCATAAATGTGAGAATCGTCTGCAATGGTCCTTTACCACTGCAATTTCAGTGCACTTGCACTGGCTACTAGCCATCTTTTGTTTGTTAAGGTTTCGGCTGTTTAGATCAGTGTTCACTGCATCACAAAGACATTGGTACAGTGGGCCCAAATCTCCCCTACACATTTTTTCCTGCTGTGTTAGGTGAATGTTAGGTGAATCTGTAGTGTTGTGTGGCACAGACTCATAAAAGTAGGTGCCAGGGTAAACTTTGCTGGTTATTTTCACATAGCTCCTATACTTGCAGTGAATATTACTTCAAGAGAGCATAATGACGACTTTGCATTGGCAATCAAATGACCTTGATGTCGGCTGGTTGTAAACTCAAACATAAATTATTTCTGATATATTTTATATGGCCCATCCATCCTGTAGAGATACAGAATAGTGCATCTGTTCTTCTTTTACATTTTAATAATATACACGTTTATCTGAGTCTCTACTTAATATCTGTAAGATATTTTTTCCAGTCCATCATTGAAAAATTCACAGTGGTATAAACTTATTTATACCATAAGTTCTTGTTTGACATAGAAATATAATATTGCCAGTGGACAGAAATAGAATTATAATGTCCAAAATCCTGTTTTATGAAATAATAATTACAAACTAAAAACGAAAAGCACTGTGTTTGTAATGATAGCAAAATGAATTACAGTAGTATTATAATGAAAGCTGATAACTCTGATTTTATACAGACAATGTGTGTGGCGAATGCACAATTAAGCTATAGGCCTTCTCTTGGCATCAGTCAAGTTTAAAACCTACACCATTGTGATAATGATCACATCGCTGACCTATTTTCATATAAGGCATTCCACTAATCTGGAAAATAAGAAACTTTAAGGCAAACAGGGAGGCCGTGAATACAGTACAAAAAAATAAACAAATAAACAAAAAACTCACACTTACTGCAACATTAACATTAATGCCATGAAACAATAATGGTCATAGTACTGCCAAAACAGAATGCATCATTAGTTTGTTAGACAAAGCCTAATGTGTGTTTTGTACCTTGTGCTTTTCAAAAAAAATGTAGAAGACACACCATAAATAATAATAATAAAGAAAAACATATATGTGCCAGGCAGCCCCATTGTGTTATGTGGCCTGAGAAAGAGCTGGGAGGGGGGTCTTTTATAACAGAGTATATCGACATGGCCATTGTTTCATGGCCATCGCTGGGTGTCTTTATCCTCAGTCAAAAATGCTGAGAAGTGTTAAAGAGTTTTGGTGGTTTTTACAAAAACAAAAAGACAAAAAAGAGGAAAGTTGTCAGGAAATAACAGATCATGAGAAAAGTTAGAAAGTCCAGTGAACAGTGAGAAGTTGTTATAAGAGAAAAAAAAGAGCACAGGAGGGGGAAAGGATCAAAAAGGGGTAGAGAAAAAGAGCTTAAGAAGATGAATCATTTCACCACAACTAACTTGGAAAGGAAAGCCTCCACCTCAGATCCTCCTCCTGGGTTACTTCGTCCGTGGCTCGTGGAAGAGGACGAGGAGGATGATGTGACGACGCTCGGTTTAGGCAGACTGTACATGTACACGGCCCCAATGACCAGGCCCGCACCCAGCGTGAAGACCAAGTCCACGTGGAAGCCGAAGAGGTAGACAGACATGATGGTGGAGACCACGATGGAGAAGGAGGTAGCGAAGCCTTTCAGGATGTTGTCGGCGTACTTCACCACCACAGCCACCAGAAGGCCGCCAAACGCTTGGTTCAGAATCACGCTCCACACCATGGGCGTGTAGCCGAACAGGAAGCCCTTCTCAGCGATGGCAGCACCATCGTTCCACCACAGGCCCAACAGGCCTAACACTGTGCCGAAGATGCCTAGCTGCACGTTCCGCAGCCACACCGATGCTGAACTGCCCTTCAGGATCTTTTCAAAGTAGACGCCAGCAAAGCCTGACGACAGGCAAGACACCACCACTGCCACCAGGCCCTTGCCGTAACTCTGGCCTTGATCAGTTGCCATGGCCTCCTTCTGCTTAGCACCCTCCTGCTGCACCTGGACAATGGCCACGCCACCGAACAGCAGCAGCAAGGAGACCCACTGGACCCGCGACAGGCTCTTCCGCAGCATCAGCACGGAGAACAGAGCCGTAGTCAGGATCTTCAGCTGATATGTCACCTAGAGTCAAAATTCACAGAAAAAAAATTACAGAGTGTGAGAAAGAAAAGAAAAGAAAAGAAAACTGAGAGAATGTGAGTGAGTGACAAAAGTAAGCACACATCTGCAGAGGAAGCACCAAGATATCAGAATAAGGCATGAAACTGAAAGTTTATCATTGTGTTTACAGAACAAGAAGCACCCAACACCAGGTCAATGGTGCCATTTGTAAATCTACAGTAATTACACTAATTGTCTCTGGAATAAACTGGAGCAACCTGACTGGTTTGCATTATAGGGGGCACAATAAACAAAAATGAAAGGGCAAAATTACACTGAGGGAGCCAAAGGCCAAAGCAGTAAATTCTTCTGCTTTCATGTCTTAGCTTCAGGCTATGGCAGTCCGAGGCTTGGCTAACCCATCTCACCTGGAATGTGGCTGCTGGGAGATTTGAAATGGCCACATATTGCAGGTTGTTCTGGAGTGTGTAGATAAGAGATGGGACGGCAAGTTTTAACGTGTCCCTAAATTGAACGACTATAGAGTCATACAGGAGAGCCCCGAACTCCCTTACGTTGCCTACAAACAGAAAAGAGAGCAAAATGAATGTGTGTAATTGTTTGCACATGCATGTGTGTTCATTCAAGTCTGGGTACATACATAAGATTGTGGCAGGAGAATAGCATGAATGGATTTATCTACCTGCTCCAAAACACTCTTGAGAAAGAAACATATTTCTGCAAATTAACCTCACACTCAATTGACCATCACTCAGACTTACCCCTTCTTTGAAACAAGATGATGAGCAGACAAGTGCAGCCTTTGAGAATCTCTGCCATGACAACAGCTGAGGTTGCAAAGAAGCGATCCCCAGGCAAAGTGCGCACATATCGGATGCTGAGAATGAGTGAGGCATTCTGGATCACCAGGATAGCCAAGCTGATGTACTTTAACTTCTTTTTCACCTCTGTTTAGAAAGGAAATTACACAACAAAATGACTTTATGTCAGTGGAGGCCACATTCCACTGGACACTTGCTTTTCACAACGATTCACTATTTTGACTGGATTAATTCCTTCTAAACACATCCTCCCCTGTCATATGTGTAAATGGACCTGTTCCATGTATTAGGCTAAGTAAAAAAAAAAAAGTTTAGTTTTCCATCAAATTCTTATGATTAAGACAAATCTATGCCTACTTCTACTCCAAGAGCAGTAGTGAATATTATTCCTTGTCATCCAAAATACATACTAATTTCATTACAAAATATTCATATCAAAATATTCAAGACTCAAGTTAAATCACTAAACTGTGAATATAAAACGGCAAGTCATTGCAACACCCTAGGTAAACAGCAAAAGGCCACACAAAGATCCATTCATATTCCCCTCAATAAGGATAGTGTTCTGAGCAGGCAAATAAAGGTGTAGCCCAGTGAAGACATACCCAACATAAAAAATGGCGTGGTTACAACAGCCGTAATCTCTCATATAGTCTACTCTGTACACGTTATATGCTAAGTATTTAGAAAGCAATAAAGTTAAACTATATGGTCTGTGCTGTAACTAGTACAAATACCATCCTATGCTTGCAAGACTCTGATACCCGTCAAACTTGCTTGTCTTGTTCTCCACATGCCTCTCAAGTAGGCTGCACAAAAGCTTAATATATACCTTCTCTCATTGCCTATGGAGACAACAGGACTACAGCTACAGCCGAGTATATCCTTTTTAATATACGAGGAACACAAACCAGCGGTGGTCCTTCACCATGTCAATTAAAGCTATCTAATCTGTTTGATGAGGCATTGAAAACACACTACCATACCCTGATGCGAACACGTAGTGAAGTGCGAAACGTAGCGGAGAGTTAGGATTGCGCTGGCAGTGTATTCATTCTGGTGTTAACTTGATATTTATCTAACACATCTGTCATCTCACAGCAGCAAGTTACCAGTTGCACACGACAAGGAATGATGCTGCAATCCCGCCAGCTCTATACATGTAATGGTACAAGACCCATGTAAATCATCGTTATCCACCACATTAATGTTAACAGTACAGGAAGTACACTCGACATCTCCCACATCTAGACTTCACGTAAAGCTAACTGAAGTTCACTGCTGGACCCTTTCCGTCAAAGGGGTTAGTTAGCAAGTAACCTTGGACATAACATGATAGATGCACTTACATGCATTTAGATGTTTCTAGTCTGAAAAAACAATTAATGTTAAAACTTACCAAGTGCTATTCTGATCCTATGAAGTTAACATGAGGCACCTGACGTTAACTAATGTCAACGTAGGCTGACGTTAATATGACATGGCTAACGTTCACTAGCAGGAGAGAAAATAACGTTACGTTGTGCTACCACTACCTTGCACAAGTACATGGCAACGGCAGTGTTAACAAACGCAAAACAAGTTTGCAGGCTAATTTTAGTCTTACCTTCATTTTGTTTACTACGAAAATTTTTATCTTCGCCAACTTCAGAGCCCGGGCCATGGCTGCTCCCTGCCATGTTGGCATTGACGTTTCAGTGCAGCGAACTAGCTTGCTTGCTAACCAATACCAGCCAGCTAGTCAGAGAAGACTTGCTCCAACACAGTCTCCACTCAGTCAAACTGGACCGTTGAGACTGTTGCAGTCAAACTGGAGTAGGCAGGCATCCTATCATCGTTAACATCGATGAAACTGAAATGTTATAATATGAAACGTAGTGCTAAGATTAACCCTGACACACAAATACAAGGTCTGCTACACCTTTACATTCATTCCCTTCTCGCTAACAACCCCTTGCTTTCGTTCCTGTATTTCCGCCTTGTCCGACGCGGCAACTGTCATTGGCCCGCATCTTCAGTAAATCCCTCCTCCAAGTCGGCTTGTCACTTTTCTCTACAGCTCGCCGCTCTGCCATCAGAGCCGTCTGTGCCTCAACTCTGCCATCTACTGAAGACAAATATCAATCCACTTCTTTTACTTATGTGTATAAATAATTATTTTCAACAGGGGGTGCAACAGACCAAGGTTTTCCAGAACCGTGTATATCTAGAAACTGCTCTGAGATTTTCAGAAGCTAACGCTTCACGTGACGACAAATGTATAAGATAGGGCTTGAAAACTTAGGACCGCCTGAGTTCTGCCATAATTATAAATCAGGTTCATATTTCAAGAAAGAGGCTATCTTGGGCGGTGGTGGTGTAGTGGTTAAGGAACCTGCTAGTGGTCTAAAGCTTGTGGGTTCGAATCCCGGCTCTTGCCGTTGTGCCCGCCAGCAAGGCCTTCAACTTTGTTGCTCGAGGGGAGACTGGAGACTGTAATCGATAAACATATCGACAAATCGACAAATATAAGTTGCTTTGCATAAAAACGTCTGCTAAAGGCATACATATAAATGTACGACACAGGTGACGCACTATGAACTGAAAGAAAATACATTGTTGACACTTCAGTGACAAGGCACTTAAAAACACAAAAGATAGGCTGACAGGATATTGAAATTTTGAACATATAGTTTCAGGTAATCAGCCCCGTTTACACTGTAGGCCATCAGCTCGTGGTACAAGCACTCATGCAAGCATCAGGGTTGGGTGGGTTTATGGGTTTATGGGGATGGGTTTATTCCATAATGACAACGTCACGTCACGCACAGCAGCTAGTGACTGAAACGCCCATTATCGAGGTAAACCGAGTGTATTAATTACGCTGGATCAAATGTAACTGGACCTCCTTCAGCAAAGTTATGGCTTTAAAAGTTTTCATGTGTCAGCCAACAAGAATAAAACCCAATAAATGTAAAATGCATATTTTTCAGTTGACCAACGAAGCATCAGTACTTCTACCCAGCGTATAACTGTTGCCTATAGACGTTAGACTTTATCTAAATGCAAAAAAAAAAAAAAACTATTGCTTACAGGGGTCAGTCATTAACTGGCCTAGGCCTGTATCATCAAGCATCATATTGATAGTGACTGTATATCACTGTTTAAGTACTTGAGTGTAGTGGATAAGGACAAAATGATAATTGTTTAACAAGTGTCAAATTTATTTACAAACTTTGCACTTACAGTGTATAGACATTTGTGTGAAAATATTATTTAAAATAAATAAAGTTAAATTTCAATTGGAACTTTACAGTCAACAATACACAAGTATTAACAGAGAACTGTTACAACCCAGGCAGTAGAACTGCCCAGATTTTTTAAAAAATAACTTAAGGGTGACATTGCTTTTATTTAATTCCCACCAACTTCCTAAAGTATCTGGGTGAACAGGCACTTCTATCAGAGAAATTAAAGAGGACATTGGGATTGCAATTTAAAAAAGAATATGTTTAAATATACCGAAAGTTTGTGGAGCTGTCCAATGAACACAACATTGCTTCCACAAGTTTAACTTAACTTTCAAATAAATCCAATGAATCTGACCTAACTTATACAACAAGGCAGACTCCAGATTAAACATATATTAAACTCTTAATAAGATTAGACTAAAATACCCAGATCTGTATTTAATACTTAATAGTCATTTCTCAGTCTTGGGCAAAACAGTGACTCATTTTGAGTGGCTATGGTTTCTCATTTTGTATTTAAATTCCTGAATTTTGGAAAGAAAATAAATCTAATCTCTATACTAATAAAAAACCTTAGCTGGGAATTTTGCATTAGCATAAGAAAACAATGTAGTTTGATGTACTTTAAGACACAACCTAGATGCTTTTCAGGAGCAACAGAATCTACAGTAATGGCACTCCCAAGCTCTAATGTGCTTTAGGTCTTTTAAAGTGGATCAGTAGTGCTCTGTCTTATTGTTATGTGAGGTGGGAATTGGAAACTGGATCCCTAGTCTTTGTCACCTCTTAAAACAAGGTGAAAAAAATCGACAAATACATGACCTGTAAAACCAGATCTTAACAAAGTATCACTTTTGGTCTTAGGGCAAATAAACGACAACATTCTTGGCCTGAATCTGGAGTACAACGGGAGGTATGAGAAATTTTTCCATGCCTTGGTTCCTCAATAAATAACACTCCACTTTGAAAAATAAATAAGTAACAAAATAAACTCCCTAATAAATAATGACTTTGCTGAGTTCCGTAATTGCTTAACTACAAAAATAATGTAACATTTAAGGTAACCCTCCTCCACATTGTGCTAGGCCCAAATATTGGTCATTCATTCAAGGCATAAACAGCTTGGACTAGCTCATGAATGTGCCGCATCAAAACAGAACAGTCCTGTGGCACGGTCCAATTCAGAACATATTGTAAAGTCTGTAAGGAGAAATCAGTAGCCGGGCATATGAGGTCTCTGACCATCCAAAGATAGCCAGAAATTAGAGGCTCGATGTGATGTTCTGTTCCTCTGTCAAGTCCACAATATCCTCACAGGTCTCCATCCAAGGATGAAGCAAGATGTCTTCCAAACTTGGTCTGTCTTCTGGCCTATATGATAGGCACCACAAAATCAATGACTGGCACTCTGTAAAAGCAAAAAAGACTTCAGGGTTAGAGTAATGAAAATGAAAAGGAGCATCATTAGGAGGCAGGAATTTTTGGTTTTTCAGGTTTAATCCCTACAGCACAGCACACCAAGAAGACTCACCTTTGGAGATCCGTTTGGTGAAACTGGGTTTGGCCTGCACAATCTCTCTGTCTCTTTCAAAGGGGATGTCGCCACAGACCATGTCAAAGAGGAGGACCCCAAGTGACCACACTGTGAGTGGCCTGGCATGGTAGCTATGGTGCAGTATCCACTCAGGAGGGCTGTAGACTCTGGTACCTGTACCAAAACAACAGACTGTTAGCAAGGCAGGGCTAGTTGTGCATTTCATGCTTGAGTGAGATCAAACAGATCTAATATAGTGTTACTGATGATTTGAGGTTGAACTTACCCTCAAAGTCAGTGTATTCACTTTCTTTGAGGAGAGCACCAGATCCAAAGTCAATTATTTTGATGTTGCCGGTACGGGTGTCCACGAGCACATTCTCATCTTTTATGTCCCTGTGCACAATCCCCCGAGATTCACAGAACTGCAGTGCTTCCACTATCTGCCTCAGAAACCTGCAAAACAAGGCACCAATTTCAGATCACGTTAGTGCCTCCCAGAAAAAAGTCAGACCTATGTCAAATAGAGAATAAAACTATTTTACAGTCAAATACAAACTCAGCTCTACCTTTGGGCAATGTGTTCTTCCAGACATCCTCGTTCTGTGATGAAATCAAAGAGGTCCTGGCAGGGCTGTGGCCTCTCAAAAATGATGAGAAATCCACGTCCTGGCAGCTCAAACCAATCTAACATCCGAATGACCCCAGAATGTGTTTTGGCTGAGTTTGGTCCACCCCCCAGGCGCAGAAGGAGGGCAATCTCCATAGGAACAAGGTTTGGTTCATCATGCTGCAACAAAGAGAGGGACCATGATTAAGCTACTTAAGAACATGAGAGTAATACATGAAGAACAGAACAGTATATCCATTTATTTCGAAGGGTGATAGCCTACCAGGTGCAAAAATTCAGATAGAAATAACTCTGTAATACTATTGTAACTAATGGAAGTAGGATACCCACAAACTTTGAACAACAAAATGTAAAGATACTACATTCAGTCCTTAGTAAAATAGAAAACAAATAAAATCGGAGCCATTTCTCATGGAGTTTCTGTTCTTGGGGGAAATACGTCGTAACATTGTTTTGGAAAACTCGTCACGCACTACGTCACACAAAACAGTTGGGTTTTCCCTCCCACTATTTTCCCACCAGAGGGAGCAATGTACCGCATTGTACAAGGGAAGTTTATATGAGGACGATCAAATATCTGTGTAAAATCAAACATAAACAACCCCAAAATTGGAAATAATTAAATAAAAAAAATCTTACCAGTCTCGCCCACTGCTGCACTCTATCTGAGGATATCTGTTTGATCGCCACCTAAATGGAGGGAAACGCAAGTTATGAGTTATTTAACGTTAAGAGAAAATAAGATAATCATTTACGTTGTCGCATCCAAACAAAAGACAGGATTCTCTTGAGGGGGCATATTTCAGCTCACCTGCAAACCGTCTGAGATGCGCTGGCCTGCGAAAACAGATCCGAAACCACCACTCCCCAGCAGGGAGCCAAGCTGATACTGCTTCTCAAAGGGCTCCTTGCCTGTTGTTTGCGGGAAGAAGTTCTGAGTTAAGCAGGTGACTATAAATAGTAGGCAGATTTAACAAATACGTCTAGAAACACCACTGATAGAAAACTTATTTACATGTTTTTAAATTCCAAAATGCTGCCAGTACCGCCATAATTTGCAGGTTAGTTAGATCAGACATACATTTAGCAAGCCATACAGGCAGGTTCGGCTATCAATAGCTAGATTTGTCTGAATTGATACAAAAACGAGCATAGAACAGACCAAGACATATGAATTAGTTTCGAAAAATTATATATTATCAATATATAATACATTTAGATAATAAAACAATTAGACAGTAATAAAAGGCCTACCGATTTTGCTCTTTACATCCTCTGCTTGCTCCAAATGGATATCGACAATGAGGTTGTCCAACATCTTTGTTCGGCTTTTTGAAATTTTGAAAAAATACACAAAACGAACTTAGCTTCAAGATAACATCCAAGTTCTGATCAACCTAAGTCTAGTTAATCCACCAGAGCTCCATTTAACTTCACAAAGACGTTAGTACGATGTTAACGATGGAAACACATGACAGAATGGTGTGGCTGAAAGTTTGTTGCTGTTTTAAGTTTACATCTGTGAGCACGCCCAGACGGAGAACATTAGCCAATCAGAATCATATGATTCACTGTATTTTGAATTGTCGCCCAATCATAGTGGCTGAAATTTAAATGTGTTAATATTAATGAGTCAATGTTTGGTTTTTCTCAGAATTTAACCGCCCGAATTCTCTTCCAGTAAGATGCGCGCGCGCGCGCCTTCGCTTTTTTTTAAAGAACAGTTATTTTTGTTTCTCTTAAGTAAGCTTCAGTGTCTATGTTTGTATCTAAAGGGAACAGCGCCATGTGTAATAGAATAGCCAAAGACTAATCTATCAAAGACTGTATACTGGCAAACCCTAGATTTAGAATATGTAGGCTACAGGAGTTTCCATAGACTATGCGCTTAATTTTTAAGGTAATTTCCATTTGCCACAATGTCCGTGCGTCTTCAAACAGTTCGGTGTAAAGCACTGAACAGACCTAGTCTGAGGACAGGCGCCCCTTCTAGATTGGGAATGCACAGCCACGGTGTTCCCAAAAGTGACGTGTCATACAGTATATTGTGAGCAGAGTTTCGGTCTCCGAAACCAGAATTCAGCATTATTCAGGAAAAAATAGCTTTCATGATAACGTATCCCTCCCCAAATGTAAATACTAATTTTCCAAGTCATTTTTGCATTGCAGTGTGTAACGACTAGGCAACTTGGACTGATTATATACCTACACTTTCTGCACTGATCCACCTCATATTAAGATAGTTTTAAATTCTCCTGTTAACCCAGAGCTAAGGACAACAGAGAAGTCAAGAGAGTGTTTCTTCAGAAAGTTCTCCTTTATTATTCCCAGAAAAAAAGGTATTTTCATCCAAAACAATAAAACAAAACAAGCTTATATTAATAATTAAGTATAATGTATGACATGACATCTTAATTAAGTCTTTTCTTTTTTTAATGATATCTGAGTGTGTTTTAAACATGCACCTAAAGAAGTCCAATGATGGTGTCAATGGTATTAGAAAGAAGGGGGTTCAAAGAGTCTCAGAATGTAGGGTCTTTATTGATGAGGAGGACAGGTGAAGATGGAGATAAAGAACAAGTGAAGGAAAAAACAGGATTGGTCTCCTGTTCTGCCCTCTCCATGTGGACCCCTCCATCAACTGCTGTCCGGAGAGGGCTCTCTATGCATTGAGTTTTTCTTCATGCTGTCGAGGTACTCTTGTTGTGAAACTGCCAAGACGGAGGCCAAAATCTCATCATCTTCCCAGTCTGTCAAACCTGGAGATGAATAAGAATGTGCCATGTTTATCAAGACAGACAAGTATCCAATGTTGTTATTTTCTTGCATGACAGATGCAATAAGAATAGTCATTCTTTACTTAAAACTATAAATACTGCCATGGTTTAAAGTTTTAAAGCTGGCATTGCACTATGTAATTGTACCAACCAAATGTACCATTACTAAAGATTTACCTGAACAGGTAACTAATGGTCTGAGGGGAAGCAACACATGGGGGTTAACAGCTAATTTAGACAGAACTGTTACCAGCAATACCCCCTTCAATCAAATAAATTCCATAATTCATTCAAAAGTATGTTATAAATGTTTATCATAATATGAAACTATGCAGTAATTCTTGAAAACAAAGCATAGTCACTTTGCATTCAAGACTATTAGTAAAACTGCAAAAGGCAGGTTGCTCGAGATGCACCTGGTGTGACCTCAAGCTTGGGTAATTTAGGGTGAGTTTGTTCTCCCTTCTCTACTCTATCGTTTCCTTCTTTCAGTAGAATTCTGTCATATCAGATGCTAAATCAGAGTTTCGCCATCTTTAATTTGCACAGCGGAGAACCAATTTCTTCTTTCCACTGAGTCTGTATTACACTGTCCAAATGTGGAAGCTTTTACATTAACATGACCTACAGACAAGAGGATGTACATGTACAAATCTAATCAAAAATTGTAAGGAAGTACAGGCACACAAGCAGGTATATGTTAGTAGATTAAAATCTATATGAATGAACTGGATAGACAGGCTGGTCAGGAGCATGCCTCACCAAAGGCAGTGGGTGACATTTCCTGCATGATGGCACGATATTCCAGCGCAGGGTACAGGGACACCAGAGAGGAGGAGGTCGGCCTGTCTGGTCCAACGCACGCCTGGTTACTAGGACCTGCATCACAAGAGTACAAGATTTGAAATCAGCTATAGTGAGCTGAGAGTACAGGTCCCGCAATCCCACTGGGACCTCAGAGAGAGCACCTGCGACCTTAGCATTGGCTGGCCTCTCAAGGAAACAAGTTAACCAGGGTTTTTCCACTGTTTTCCACCTTGAGACAATTATGAACTAATTTAATGTTAGAAGTTCTTCTGGTTATTGTTTGCAAGAACCATGCTGTTTACAAGAAACATGAATTTAATGTAATTTATATGGAGCACTGAATCAGAATGACATTTATTGATATGCTTCAACAAGATGACTTTGTCCCCACATGTTCAAAGTTGTGACAGATTTCATTTCTGCGAGGCATCTTCGGAGTCATGCCCACCTGGTGCACAAGGTGAGGGTGGTTTAGAGATGGAAAGGGAGGCTCCGGCCGGGGAGGGGGGCTTAGCAGCGGTGTCTGAGTGGGGGGTGTCGGTGTTCTCTGGGGATGGCGCGGAGCTGCGCTGGCGTGGGGAGCGGGCACTCCACTCCTCTAGGCAACTGGAAGCCGCTGCAGTGGCAGAGCTGCAGGTGGCACTGGCTTTACGGGGCTGTGGAAAAGAAGAAAATTAGACCCACACATTTACACACACACACACACACTACTCAGACCACTTCCAATTCTACACAATTCTTTAAAAACATGGTCAAGTGACTGTTATCACTTGACTGTTGTCTGTAGGATACAGCATTGTTTCCTTAAGGCACATATAAAACCTAAATGTAGCAGTTACACCAACACGACAAGAATATTTGAAAAGAGACAGGCCAATTTGGGGAATATGAACGGGATCACCAAAAAGGCTAAATATGGCCGATCAAAGGCGGGAGGCAAAGTCTTGCCCTGTATTAAAAAGAACTGTTTGTTTTGAGCATCACCATAGAAGCAGACAACTCTAAAATCTAACAGATGCACAGGATGTAGAAGGAGTCTCAAAATTAGATTATATTGCCTTATAAGAACAAATGATATTTTTCTATGTTGTTTTTGTCAAATTTAACAATAATTCAAGATTTTTAGGCCTGTTGAGAGGACAGTCTTGGCTGAGAGCACTCTGGTATACACGCAAGATGATGACCAATATGTAGATACATTTATTCTAGGGAATCCTTTGATGAAGCTAAACTAATTTGTATAGTTGCTGCAATAGTGATAAGATGCACATGCAAAGGAGTTATCTGGTATGGGTGCATGCGTGTAGCTGCCCAGACAGACACTGTATATATTATAAATACTTTCTGGTTATTACATATATATATATGTTGGAAACAATTTTTTACCAATACTTTACTGACATATAGGGTTGTAATACAGTTATAATAACTGTAGCTCTACTGCCATAGCAAAGCCCAATCCTGTAGTATGAAAATAATCTGACACTTGCCAAATAAACAAAACAGTGACAAATTCCTTAATACACAAACACAACTCAAGGCATTCAATTGGCTCAAGCCCACCAAGTCTGTATATTACAGCATCACTGTTGGACAGGGGAGTGATACTCCCATTTAAATGTCAAATTATGTTATTCAATTACAAGTAACGTATCGTGCACTTTACTAGGATCCTCCTCCAGCCAAAGACAAAATTCAAATGAGGCAATAGACTGACTAATCTCCTTTGAAAGTTTGAGAGCCAACTGATCCTTCTTTCCCTATGCTGCAGATAAGCCTTCAGGGGCAATGCTTCAGGAGTCAAGCCAAGCAGTACGGCATTAAAACCATTTCACTAAATAAGGGACAGCTTTAGGTAACAAATGCCAAAGAAAGAAAGTGTGGGAACTATGCAGCTTTGAGAGTCTGCTCTTTAAAGAATGGGAAAAGACACAATGCAAATTGGTCATTATGCAAGTTTCAAGTTTCAAAGAGAACTGCATTGCCTTAAATACAAATGCATCTAAAATAAATAAACAAAAGTACATAAATAAACAAATGCATTAAACAAAATGACTTGAAAATCCTGCACATCACAATATGCACTGCTAAGAGAATCTCCTCTCTCACCTGCCGTGCCTGCTTCTCTTGGTCCCGGAGCCACTGCAGGTAAGACTCACGCGCCACCTGCTCTTCAATGGCCTCATTGGTGGCCTCCCAGTCAGTAGCCCTCTTCTTGTCCTCCAACATCTGCTGCTCGATCCACGACTCCTCCGATGTCTTGATGGCGTTCTTCATGAGCGACTGGTCAGCATACTGCCAAGGTGAGGAGCAGAAAATCTGACATTTACACATTTTGGACTGCATCATCTGAGCTGATAACAGTAAGGAGGTATAGTGCATAAACACATTTCAGTTCAACACCAACACCGCCTTGGACAGATCAAGCTTATAAATTTATTTTGGGTGTATCTTTACTCTTTCAAGATAGAATAAAATGTATTCCTTCTGCATTCTTCCTATATCCATAACATTCTGCCTTTTCTATTACAGAACTGAAGCACTGAATCTGACTGGGTTTAGTGACAACTGAACATGTAGGCCTAATGTTATTCAAAAAATCTACTAAATCACATGTCCCTCAACACAGATGGCTTTAACACTGTTTATTTTATTTCTAATTTCTGTATGACATTGTTCTGTTCAGACTCCTGCCCTTGTTTTGACATCTGAATTGTAAGTGGGTTTAACTATCAACAAAACACATAGTAACATGATACAAAGCATTTTGCAAATCAAAACAAACAAAAATGTGTGCTTAGAACAGGCTTTGCCATGTCCGGCACATGGCCTGGGCACACAAGCTAACTTGAGTACCAAGAAAGGCTTCTTTGGCTTTCTATCACGGAATAAGTAAGTTCTATGTTCAACTTTACTCAGAAACCACTGGAGCTCAGGAGAACTGACAGTAAAATCATCTCCTCCTTCAGCAGTTCCAAAAAGAACACTTTTACCCTTCCAACAATGTTTAAGTACATTGAAGTTTTTTCATCTTTTGTGTTATTGGCTTCTCGAAAGACCAACAAGTATTTTTTTTCCAGAACCCATTGATGGTATTCTAATCCACCAAAACAGCAGCTACAAGAAGTGGACTGACCCAAATATGGTCTGTCCACAGCCGCCTCTCCAAATAACAACTTCAAAACTGGGACAGAAACGCCAGTGTTTCCAAGGTACTGTGAGTAACCCAGATACCCCAGTGTTACCAACTTTATCAGCCACTTCATGACCAATACAATGGTCCAACATGTCTGCTGTTTGGTGTTTTATCTGGAGGACAGTTAGCAAGAAAAATTGATGGCTTTTCAGGAAACCTGGTAGATAAGGACACAAGGTATTATCTAAGCATGTTGATTCTGTACATTCACTGTGTACTGAGAGAGAAAATGTATTATATTATCACACCTTTCCTCTTTACTTGTTCATCCTGCCGCCCCCTGAAATTGTGCCACCAGCAAACATGAGTTACGGTCCATACAGTTTAAACACAGGAGACAAAAAACCCAAGGAGAGCAATCACCTTTTGGGAAATGGGGGTTTGCTCTTACAGCATTTGACTACACAATAATGCAACAATCGTGCTTTTAGCCTGACCAAGTCAAAGGATGAGGAAGTGCACTGTGTGTGTGTGTGTTTCCCTTAATTACTAAAGTCCATTTCAGCACAGATGCTCCACAGCCGGTTGACCAACACTCAGTGTTATCATTAAGGGCACCTCCAGCCTAAACAAGACAGTGTACTGTTAATAGGCTTTCCCTGAGAGACAGGGACGTGTGGAATGTTACCCTTGTCCGAGCTGTGCCTCCCAGCCCTTTGATGTTCATGTGTCCTGGATCAGGAATGGGTTTGGGACCGGGGCGTACTCTCTCTGTCTCTGATGAGGCTTTGATGAGCTGTGGACAGTCACGTAACTCTTGTTCAAGCATCCCACTAACACAGGGACCTATCTGAGTCAGGTAGCCACACTTGGTTTCTTGATGACAAAGATGGAACGACAACTGCTTCACAAGCATTCTGCAGTCTGCTTCATAGCAAAACAGCAAATGATACTGAAACATTTAAGCGCTTGAACATTATGAGTTATCTCTGTTCATTTTCCAGTTCCTAAAAAACATGGATGACCAGAGATCAGTCTTACCAGACCCAATACCATATGATGCAAATGAATACTTTTTGATTCTGATGAACACCTGAAGAGGCAGGAAGTAGGAACATCCTGCTTTCGACTGTAAACCAACAGTACCATCCCTACACACTCCCAAGGCACCCACTCTAGTGCTACCCTCCCCCGATATCACACTCAACTGTAAGATCTGTGTGTGCTACATCTCTTAAGGGTTCCATCCAGCTGACAAAGGGTGGATGTGCAAGAGTCCACAGAGGCATCAGTCACACCCATGTGCTCTAAATCAATCACTCTGATGGGGTCAATCAAGGTCTGGAGAGTTTATTTCAGACCCAGCAGCAAAGCCAGAATGGCATGTTTGAGAAGCATCCTTGGTGCACATCATTGACTCCCTTCAGAAGCACCCATGTGTGTGTCATGAGTTTCACATTAAATTAAGCATACAAAAGAATGTTATTGATTACCCAACACCTGTCGATGCACATTGATGCTTTAGCATTACGAATTTGATCGAGACCAAGGGCCACATAATGTTGTCCTTTTTTTTACACTATATTCAATCACAACTAAGCTTAAAGAAAGATTGTGGAGAATGCTGTTAAACAAGAAGTCACTGAGAAATTTTGTGCTACCTGTATGCCAAAGCCAGAGCTGGCAGTACCCACCCCTGGTTTGAAGGCAGGAAGCCCAAGCCCCACTCCTATGGTGGCTTTGTTGGGGTTCACCACAGAGTTGTAGTGAATATTCCGATGGTAGCTAACTCTGATTGGCTCATCGTGGTTCTGATGAATGCCATGGAACGTGTTGATTGGTTCTGCACAAAAGAAAGAAAAAAGAACAGTCTTTCTTTGATGTCTCTATGCCATGTGCTCTATTAAACACACATATATACTCTCTCACACACACACACACACACACACACACACACACACACACACACACACTAAAGCCGTCAAATTTACAAAATACGGGCAACTCGAGTGACTTCACGTCACAAGCGAACTCAGCTAATTAGAGCTACTTGAGCAATATATATATTTATATACAGAATTATTTTAGCTGTGATTTTTTAGTCTTCAGCGATTTTACAGCTTTTGTAGCTCTTAGTGTGAACATACAGTTAAACTCTTAAGGAATTTATGGTCCTCAGATAACCTGTATTGTTTTGCATTGTTTTACCTGGGTCTAATGTTAAATTAAAGGGTGACTGAGCTTTTACTGTTACTAGTCCTTACTGTACACTGCCTTCTCATAAGATGTCTACTGCCTGCTAGGATACTTTTAAAACCAGACTCCCTAGGACTTTAACTGTTTTATTTGTTTGTTTGTATATGTTTGTAGTTGTATTGTCACTGTCATTCACACAGTCTGTTCTACGTGGCTGGTCAGGTCTACTTGAGATTCAATGACTATGAGATCTTCATTTGTTATGCTGACCTCTCTATGTTACGGTGACATATCTGAGGATCAATTTGTCATTGATGTTTTGGGGTTAGGTTTTAGGACATTTTTGTCTATTTCTATTCCTCTCATTCATTTATTTTATTTATTTTGGGTTCATTTATATGATCATTATATTCCATTAATATGTCGTCTTTTATTGTCTTGAGTTTCAGTAATCATGTCTGTTATTCCAATTCCATGTTAGACCATATTGTTTTTCTCTTGATAATCTTGTCCATTTACAGGTTAACTGTCATTTGATAAGGACTTAATTCAACAATGGTTATTTTGCACTGTGCTGTATAAATTGCATGACTTGATACTGTGGTACCCTCTCCATTCAAGTGGGACTGGACATTGAGGTTCTTGTCAAACACATGTATAATACTCTGAAGTCAACCTGTCCCTGCTATCCACACCTGTGCCATACTGGTAAACTTCCACTGGTCTGTTATACATCTCTGCCATTGCCTGCATTTCAATGTGGTTCCCATGGCAGTTGTTTTTTCTCTTCCTGTTTATGTATGTGGTGAAGTCTTCTGTCACATAATTTGAGAAGTAGTCTGCATTTTTCATCTGAAATTAAAACAGCACACTTTTTTAAGGTTAAAGACACAGCAACAATTTCAAAATTGTGTGGTGTACAGAGCTAGTATTGCAGTCTAACATTTGGACAGCCAGTGACTGACTTACCAAGTAATCCATGCAGTGCTTGCGAACAACTTCATGCATATCTTGGTCTCCATATACTTGATCAGCTGCGCACAAAACAATTAGAACAAAAACATGTAATTTGTTAAATATACAATAACTAGAAATGCCTCATTTTGCAGGCCACCAAGTGAATAAGATGATAACTTGTACAGTATATTGCAACAGTATTAGCCTGCAATAGCATTACATACCTTTTAAAATGCATCCTCTACTTTGTATGTGCTGCGACTAATTTGTAGGAGGCAGAAGGCAGGCCTATGGTTACTTATGAGTTATATCTGAAGCACCCAACGGCCCATATAAAACCTTACTGAAGTATCTGCAGCACATTTTTGGTGGGCTTTAACTATATGTGTGGCATAGTTGGGTTTGAGTGACAGCCAGGGGCGCCACCAGTGGGGGAAAAGTTAGGATGATTCCAAGGGCCTGGCACTGATAGGGGGCCCTAGAGAACATTTTAATATTATAATCAATGTTTGGGAAGCCCAAAATAATTTTCTGTCATAGGGCCCAAAATTTCTAGCAGCGTCGCTGGTGACCGCTAAAGGTGCAACAGATGTAAACAAAGCATTGTGGGCATCATATCTTGCTCCCCGCTCTTTCAAGCGTCGCGGCATGCAAATGAGCTCTGCCCCCCACACCACACTACACTACAACCACCCCCCACAGCCACTTCCAACAAGTCACATGACCCATTCGCGCGCTACGATTCTGAGAATCTTAGTCAATTTCCTCTTTCGCAGCAGTGGCCCGAAAAAGGAGGCGGCATGCAAAAATCTAGTTCAGCAAAGAAGTCACTGAGTGCAAACACTTTAGAGAAAAGAAAAAAACAGTGCTATTTTCAATTTCAAAGTTACATGACTTCAAAGTGCTGCAGGGTAAAAAAAAAATGCAAAATCTAACTTTGGAATTGGTGTTTTTTTTTTGTTTTTTTTTTGAGGCACAAATGTGAACGGCCGTGTCAACCCAAAATGCATATTTGTAAGCAAACTCAAATCAGTACCAGGTTCCTATTCCACCTCTACCTGGGGAGACTGAACCATTCACTATTTGATACTAATGTAATTCCTGCATTTGATTTTTGAAGTGTGTGAAGAGAAATGTGTGTGCATACTTTCAGTAGTGCCAGTTGTTGCATGAGTTTCTGTGCTGAAGTTCCTGTGCTGAGTAGCGAACAGAACACCTTGTTGCCATGACACTAAGGTTAGAATAAAACTTGCTGTTCAGAGTATAGTGTGACACCCCAGAAGTGCCGGTCTACTCTGGACATAGACCGAATTCATTTTTTGACAAGACCAGACCACCGGATTCTCCATCGGCTCAGCCACGCATGACTTCACTCCTATGGGCTTGAGAGCAACAAGCCCAAACAAATGTAGGAAGAAGCCTGCGTGGTAATTAAAAGGACAAGTCTGACTGTAGACCATGGATTGGACCTCAAGGGGTGGGTGGCATGGAAGTGGTATGGAACAAAACAAAACAACAAAAAAAAACACAAACACCCACACAAAACCAATTCATTTCCCCATAATAAATACCAGGGTAACTTGCTTGGTTATAAATGAATGGAGGGGAAGAAACTGGTTGGAGTTTTTAGTTCCTGTCAGGGAGTGGAATCAAGTCATTTCCGTCTTGCCTTTTGTTACTTTTTGGCAGCCCTGAGAGCTGTGTGTGTGTGTGTGTGTGTGTGTGTGTGTATGTGTCTGTATGTGTGTGTGTGGAGGGGGTGAGGCTGAACCTGGTCGTCACACACCGGCGCACTCTTTTCGTTGACTGCATGGGTGGCCATGATCGGGATTCCCCCCCCGCCACAGACTATTTTGCATTAATGTGACTCATCTCCAGCAAATCCCTACTGTGTTGTTTCGTTCCACCTGTGATATCACCTACTACGTTCAAACTCTCCTTGTGTGGGTTGGTTGATCACAAGTCAGAACAAAAACACATGCTTATCAAGCAACGTGGTTTCCAGGCGCACATCTCCATCGACTAGTGACGTTTCAACTGTTACTCATTGTTTATGATCAATAAAATTTAAAGCAAATGTGTCCCTTAAGCCTAAACAGATGGTGTTTATTTGTTAAATCACATGACTATGGGTATCAACTAATCACAGTTTTCTACTCATTATCATTATCACCATGTATCTGATTATATGGCCCACTTTCTGCTTAGCCTACACTGTTTGAAATGTGGAATTTTTGTGAGCCATTACTGGCTAAAGGCACCACAGGGAGCCCTCATGTGCCAATAGATTTCCAGCACTATTCACCACAACTCTTGCAGATCACACACACAGCACAGCAACAGTGGGCCAAATAAGTTCTGGATGACTAAGACACGAGTCACTTGTTTGGACCCTCAAAGGTCATACCCAACCACTGCCTGCATATAGTCTACTACAGCTGTCGGTTTCTCAATCAAGCAACAAAGTTAACCTCCTGGTGACTGTTTCCGCCCCGACCCGTCGCTGATGTGAAATTCTCCCCTGGACTCGGAAAGAGGAAGAGCCAAGCCTGTTCTACTAAGAAAACGCAGCGTGGCGTTAAGATAAACTTCTGAAGAAAGGAGAAGAGAGCGTGCACAACTGAGGAGGAGAGAAGAAAAATAAACCACAGGCGCGCCACCACCAATGTGCGACAGAGATAGTGCCTGATGCTCGTAACCAACCAGGACAGTTCTGAGAAAGAGGCCTCTCTTTATTCTCTGGTGTGCAGTAGAATGGCGGGCTTGTTAAAGAGCCTGGCCTACTGGGCCTGCAAGAGCCTGATAACAGCTATCCATTAAGTCCAGAAGCAGTTCTTCGGTCACTACTGACGCCATTTACCACCACTCCATACTATTAGGGGAGGTTCCCTATGTTGCCTTAGTCAACCGCATGGAGAGTTCATTCACAATTTCATTGCTTCCGCCACTGACTTTAATATCAGGAATAGTGTCGTCAGCAGGGCACTACATGCTGTCTTGGACATGTGTCCTTCCCATAATGCCGCTTTCAGTTTCAGAAGTCTAAGGGGCAGCTGACGATGAATGATTCATAGGGTATACTTTCTTTATTTTTCTATTCATTTAATTGGTTTGTTTGATATTTTTTTGTTGTCCTTTCACAAGTGCTGAGTAAGTAAACTAAATCGTTACATGCAGACAATTCTAAATCTGCATATAATAGCCAAGAAGCTTTTACCCCATACTTATACTCAGCTGGCAGACTCTCAGTCTGTCTAGGAGATGCAGGGCCAACGAGGCAATAGCCTACCCCTCACTATCTGGCACAGGATCCTGCCCACCAGCAGACTTGCAACATTATGAAATCACTCTCTGGGTCGGACTGCTGTGGTGAGTTCCTCTCACTGTTATCTGGCCTCAATTACAGCTAGGCTTCATTCCAATGAAAAACACAAGCACACTATCAAATTGCCACAGAAAGTTACAATTTTAGATTAGGCGCATCTTATGGTAAGGAAGCCAATTTTTTGGTGATTTTTGATTTACTGAATCCTAAGCATCAAACAGTTTACTATATGTATCATGTATATTAGTGTTAGATAAGTTGCTATAATAAGTTCACATGAAGTCCTTGACTGTGCACATTATTGGTATGCTTGAACATAAGTCTTAACAACTTATGCCAAGTTAGTGAGTTCGTGCATTAAACATGATAATCAAAAGGCCTATATAGTTAGACAACCCTGACAGAAGGTGTTTCCTTACTTTTGCCTTGTTTATAACAAGTTAACGCTTTTTATGGACTTAAGTGCATACAACCTATTTTGCATACGACATATTTATAACAATGAGCATCCATGGTTTGGACAACATTCCAAAAGTCCTGGCTTGTTCACAAGACATTTAGCGTACAATTTATGAGGACTTGAAACTTGATGAAAAACAATAAGCATGTCAAGGTTTATCTGAAACACAGTTTAAGACAAGAAGGACAGGAAACATTTGTGTAATTCAGTACACCACATCCATCATCCATCCTTTATTGACTCATATCGCCATCACCAACCCCTAACAGATGTACATAACTGCACTTTTTAATTAAGTGTCATTTTTAAGAGTTTATCTGAACTGTGCTCTGGCAATGATAATGTTAAATGATAAATGTTCTTCATCTGCAGGTGAAACTAAGAAAACTCCGACCAGACTGTCAACTGCTTTAAAAAAAAAAAGTGTTATAAATTTGCTTTCAAGAATTGCTTTCAGTTTTGATACCACAACAATGGCCTATTTTGACCAGGTAGTCTATTGTGTAGTCAGCCATGTATTTGAATAACCTCTCTAATGGTCACTCTAGACCACCAGGTTTCAGTGACCAGGCCTCTTTACCTTTAGTCTTTTCCAAGACAAAACAAACAAGTGAGGATAAATCAAATCAATGCCACAAAATCAACACTAACAACCATTCAAGTAATCCCACCAGATAGCGATGCCCTTTGGATCAAATGAAAGAATGCTCATGAAGCTTTTCGAGCGTAGACATATTTGGCAACCTTATTGGACCATGTTACATACCTCAAACACATAACAGAAAAATATACTGTGAATAGATAATTTATCCTATGAGAAATTTAAAATAGATACGATGAGTGGACGAGGTGGATGGATGAGTGGATGAGTTAACTTTGCAGTTGTCTGGTTAGTGTTGCAACCTTGTGATGTGCTCCAAGACGAGTTTGCTTAAAATTGTGCTAGTGCTCCCCAGCCACGGAAATTTTGGCTGGGGGTATGAAGATTTTGGTTGCAAAACACACCGTTCAGTGAGTGAGTGAGTGAGTAAGTGATTGAGTCATGGAGACTAATGGACACTCATCACATCACACCCACTACTGCTGTCTTGACTGCACTGTCAATGTCAGTGCATGTCTGCACACAAAAGATGTGCAATCAACCTTACCCAACTTGGTTAAATCCACGATGACTACAACAGAACAGGTACATTGTGATCTGTGTTACAAGCTTCCAGTAAAATGTGGAAAACAGCAACAACAACAAAAAAAGACAGATCTCAGACAAACTGGTGAGAGGAGGTTTCTTGTATGCTGACTTGTTAGGGTGCTGACCTTTGCTTTTGGGTGAGAGGTCTCAAGAATATTTCATAAGACGGGAGACACCACTAGTCTTTCTCAATGTGGAATGTCTGTGTGTGAAGTCTATGTCAAGAGCCAAGGGTGTCTGACTATGTCTGAACGTGACTGCACAAGCCTACGTGCAAAACACATGGACTGACGCATGCCCACAGCCAAAGTCACTGGAGTAAAAGGCTCTATTTCCAGCATCCCTTCTTGAAAAAAAAGGAAACTATTAGAAACAATATATATGTATTAATAGTGTGGCCAGACACCCCATCATGTTCATGATACTCTCTATTATTTCAAATCTCTGAGATTCGGTAGTCTAAAACAAATTTGTTTTCATTTGACAGTTTTAACAAGACATCATTAGTGTTTAACTGTCAATTTATCTCATTCTGCAGGCCTGAGCCATGATGCTCTAAGGTGACTCATTTGCCCTTTTGACTGGACAAGTGGCTGGTGGATCAAAGGCTAGCATGAGTTGTCACCTCTGTATTGTTCTACAACAGTAAGCTGAAATTAGTGCTCTGTATACAGATCAATAAGATGATAGCTAAAAATGCTTTGGGAATGTACTGTGATACTCGAGACTCCAACATGGCCTCAAACTTTGTTCTGTGTCTGTGACAAGCAACAAGCGCAATTACATGATGTTCTGAGGATAGGCATTTTAATTGTGCTCAGGCTTTCAAAACAAACTGGACAGACTAGATAGTAACAATGCTGACCCACTGTTTGTTCTCCCAACACAACAAAACAACTTCTTGGCTCAAAGCACGTAACAAGCAGCAGATAGGTGCTACATTGTGACCTTAATCAATGAATAGCTGATACTGAATACTACGGACAACAACAATGATTATTTATTTGGCACAATTATAACACTGAGTTGGGCTAGTTTAAGCTGGCATCATATTCTATTTCACTTTTGACACAATTTAGTTTCATTTTCTTTGTGTCCTGAGAGTATTTAGTTCTCTGTGTAAGGACAAACAGGTTTGATACAAACCCAACAACGAGTCATTCAACTGTAAGAATTTGGACTACTCTGTTGTTCTTATTCTTTGCTGCTTTGTTTTCATCATTTAATAACATCTGCTTTTCAGCGTGGAAAACACAATTATGAAATTGAGTTTTACATTACTGATCTTTATTGGTTCATTTGTGATGCTACCTGGTGGTGTTTATGTTATCAGCTGTCATTTAACAAAACACTACACACTGATCTCATAAAAGGCCTTTATTGTACTCAAAGCTGAATGAAAAAGGAGAACCAAGTCAATACATACTCAGCCACATTCCCAGACTGCTTCCAGATGTTAAAAGTAACACAGTACCTTTTTTAAATAACTGATACCGAAACTGGTAGAAACTACTAGTGTGTCTAGTTTCAAGAATCTAAATTATACAATCTGCCCGACACACTTTCGGAAGGTTTTCTCTTTGGTTCTTTTAAAAGATAAGTTTATATATTTTTTACACAAGAATGAGATTCTACACAATGGTTCCAATCCTTTCTAAGTAAATTGTAAGCGCTCATATAAACATTCAGGCTCAAGAGCCTTTACTGCCTCTTCTGGCCAACTTACACCAGAAACATTTCTCAGGTATGTTTCATTCGGCAATATGACGAGTATCTATTGTTAGACACAGAATTCCACTGGAATCAATGCAGAAATTTTGACCTGCAGTGCACTGTGTATGTGTATATTATGCCTGACCAGAGTGTATTTTTCATCTTAAGTTCTATTTTTAGTGCACTAAAGATGTGAACACCCTTTGTTAAAAACACTACCAGGCATTGCCATGGCAATGACGAAGGCAGTGTCATTTGATTGATTTATGTTTCTTAAGCTTTAGTGTCATTTCCGGTGAAAACTTCTATTTTAGATTTTGCTTTCACTGCCTAAAAATATTCTTCATGGTTAATAAATGCTGACTGATTTATGATCAGCTGATTATTTCACATACCAATATACAACCCGCTTTACAAACTATTGTCTATAAAACAACTACGTGCTCATGTTTTTCTCCAACACAAACGCATCTCAAAATACTATGCTGTAATTGCTAGCTCTACTGAAGCTGGGTGAGGTAGTCCAGCTGACATGTCCATGCACTAACTGAAGTCTGAGTAGAGCACTTCTGCTTGACAGCCTCTCTACACATCCCAACTGTTCTCTTAAGCTTGTATCCACCCAAGGCTAAACAACTATGTTGTTGTCTCAGCCTGAGTGGACTGGAAACCACACCACACCTTACCAAAGCCATGTAAACACACACACACACACACACACACACACCTGCCCTGCAGACACCTACTCAGAGGGCTTGGGAGCATCAAGAATGTAGTCAACAACAGGACTATTTACAAGAATGTTAAGACTGCTTGTTTATCACGACATTACTTGAAGGCCACGCCGACAGTCTAAATGCAAAACAAGAGGGCCCGGAATGTACCTGGAATTCGCATGGAGACGCCCACAAAAAAACACACCTGAGTTATGGGCGTATGAGTGAGCAAGTGACTGTGTGGTGGTGATTAAATGTGATTGCACAGGTTTGACTGCCTTCTAAGAAAAGTCTTGTGACAGACGTAGTCAACCATACAGACCACAACATGGCCCCTATGTAGGCCACTTTGTTCCCGGCAGCGAATCAGATAGTTCTCACAGGTTTGGTAAAAATGCTGACAGCGTTCAGCTGACAGGGTCCCAACAGCAATACCATGGAAATACCATTGCCTTACCCACACTGATCATATCGTTCATTTCATCCAGCGACACTCACTCCTTTGCGCCATGATAATGTTTAACCCACCCCAAACGCATATAGTTTAATTCATGGTACATTTGTTTCCTCAACTCCTTTAAGAAGCCATCTTGGGAAAAACCTTGACAGAAATGTGTGTGGTACATCAGGTTCCCTCCCGGAGACGGCCTGACTCCAGCGTGCATCTGATCTGTTAAGGGAGATGCCAAGGTGGTTGCTGTGGGACCAAAAACAAAAGGCAGAGTATCGCTCTGGGCTCATCAACAAATCACTGGTGGGAGGGAAACAAAGCAGAAAAATTGTCACCGTGCTAGCGTTGCTGTCAGCTGATGGTCATCGCCAACAACGCCTGCACATGAGAGAATGCCACTGCCACTCCATGATCACAGGCTTCATCACCTCTAGCACCTGACCAATGCCAACCAGAAGCTAACTATAAAGCTGTAAATACTAACGTCTGTTGTTTTCCCACTGAGACTTGTCCTGTTCAAGAATGAATGCAGAGGAGAGGAGAAGAGAGGCGAGGAAAGGGGACAAAGAGGTGCAGCAAATTGGAGTATACACACACGCTAAATGATCACCCAGGTCAGGGCACTCTACTCCCTGTTGACCTGTTTGTGTTTGTTTGTGTGTGTGTGTGTGTGTATGGTTGTGTGTGCATGGAGGTGTGTACACAAACACAGAGACCAAGTCACTGGCATCAGTTAGAGGGCAAATGAAAGAGCCTGTGGACTCCAGTCCTCCCACTCACACCCATACCCACACCCAACCCCTTGACAGCAAACTCAGGACTCTTGGCGGGGAAATCGAGAGTGAGAGTGCTCTGAGCTAGGGCAGGGCTCCGTTAGGTGACACCTGACTCCTTTTCCCACGAATCAAAAGCAGAAGTGAGCATTCCTCTTCTGACCCAGAGAAACTAATTACAACAACACTCTGTTCAGGCATAAAAAAGAGTGCCAGCAAGACAGAGAGAGAGAGAGAAAGAGAGAGAGAGGGAAAAGGAAAGAAAACACGGTGCCTGTGTCCGAAACGGGAAGGTAGTGACTTGCTGCCTTGGTGTTGTAACTGTCTAACAAGTTACCTGTCGTAGAAGACATCAAGGCAACAGCTAAAAACTTTGTTTCGGACGACCTAACTAGATAGCTAATAAGAACACCATCTTTTTGTTTATTTAATTGCTCAGGCACTGCCAAGATATTGACAGCTGACAACGTAATTCGATAGAATGTTGGACATTACAGGTGAAAAATACATCTATGCTTCCTTCAAAACTGGGCAAAACGAAGGTACATTCAAAGGCAGAATTGTATGCATTTATCTGATTTGGACATGCCTTGATGCCTCCAAACGTTCCCTTTGAAGGCAGCATTTTTTCCATGTTGGACACAGCTTGTGTGTCATGCCATGCTTCAGAACACACTGAGGAGGAGAACAGAGTCAAAATAGCACAGTAATTCCAAAAGGGGGCCAGGCATTGTCAGGCAGTCTTTCTTTATGACTGAGTGATGCTTCCCCTGTGCAGTCTATACTTCACACTCCACTGACAAGAAACACAACACAATCAAACACCTAAGCTGAATATAAATCGGTTACAGAAACAGAAACTCCTTTTATAACGAGTCTGAGTCAATTCAAAACTCTAACGACACACACCTCTCCAAGTGATGGATGCAGGTGTTACAGAGGGTCTCTGAGTATGTGTGAGTGTGTGTGTGTGTGTGTGTGTGTGTGTGTGTGTGTGTGTGTCTAATGCACATCCGTGTGGCTTACCATTTACACTTTACAACTGAAGTGATACTTTTGAAGAGAAGAGAGTGGGCTGACCACAAGACCACCAGAGCTACACTCGTTTCGGGGAAGCATGACTGTTCTGATGAGCAATTCTGATGCTCTTGGCCTTTACATCTATGTCAGAGTACCAAGCAGGTAAAAGACCTCTGACAGGAGCTGCACGTCCAGTCATTACATGAAGCTCTCGCTCTCTCTCTCTCTCTCACACACACACACACACACACACAGACAGAGAGAGAGAGATATATACATACACACACACACACACACAGACAGCAGGAGTTGAATCCCTGCACAAAAGAGTGCCTATGGAAAATTTAACTGGTCTGCATGTGAAAGCAGGATCAAACTGATGCCTGAGTGTGGGGGAAAGATATAACTGATGGAACTCCATACAGAATTAGGGGAAATATCAATCCCATGTAAATACCCACCTGAGGGGTTTTGCAAGTTCAACGGGGACAAAATGTCAAGGACAAAATATTATGGAAATGGGACAGGATCTTACAGAAACAGGACAGAACAAACCTCTGCTGTTCAGCCTGCATGTGCATTTGGTCACAAGAAACCATGATGGGTGCATGTGATCATGATGTAAACAAATGTAAGAACAACAACAAGGGACTGCAGGAATGTTGCAGAACACGTGTGACCCAAGTCAGAGTATAACTTTTGTTTATTATACTTGCTGAGCTTTGCAGAGCACACAGAAAGTGTGTGAAAATGTGTGAGAATTCATCAGAAACATCAGAAAAATGCTTCTTTACAACACATTGTGGAAGGGACCGTAGGCATCAGAATTTCTTTACATATTCTGAGTTGACATTGCGTGCATTGGCATTACATGGTGTATGACTTTACTGTAATGACTGTAATGGTACTATTGGATAGTGAGTCTCACATACACATACACATACACATACACATACACATACACATACACATACACATACACACACACATGCACACACACACAAACACACACACACTGAGAGGAAAGGGTTGATACATTTCCCAGCAGAGGCTTATGTAACTCTCATCTTTGTTGACTTTTGTAATTGTCTGCACTGGTATTGATTTACACACCTGCAGTGCAACAGGGTGTGTGTGTATGAAAGAGATAGCGATAAAGAGTGTGTGCAAACAACAGAGACAGAGAGATAGAAACTGTGTGTGTGTGTATGTGTGTGTGTGTGTACATGCTACAACTAATGGAGGCTCTAGCATGTAGGTCTGTCATAAAAAAGGAACGCTCTGGGCCCATCTAAGCCACAGCGAGGATGAGAAAGCGAGGTTTGTGGGCTGTGCCCTTCCATAGAACTACGGAAGCGCAGAAATACACAACAACTAGAGTAATGGCTAAGGGGACGTCCCACACTCTCTCCCTCATGGCTCCGTACAAGAAGAGGTTACAGGTGTAGTCCCTCGACAGCGGATAGAGTGATATGCTACAAGTTCCTGTCAATAAGCCAAGCCAAGTAAATCGACGTACACATTCTTTGTGTAAGGGTAGTCTCTCAATGTACGGTGAATGTTTTGGGAAAAGCTGGAGAAGAATGCAAACAGCTGAAGGTGAATGCAATTCAATCATTAGGTGTTAAACAAATTGCATTCCATGTCTGATATAAATACAGTGCAGTCCTGATGGTTTCTAGAGCGACTGTAATTCCAGATGGTCAATCCAGTGTTTTGGTAACTTTGACCTCAACTCAAGCTGTACACAACTCTGGGATAACAGCGCTCTCTGGTGGTGGTATGTGGTAACTGAATATTTGTGTAATTCAGCAGCTCGAAATCAGTCAAACAAAATACACAGCAGGGTATGTTTGGCTTCTGCAAAAAAACAGGCAGAATTTGAGTGAAGTGATTAAGTGTACAAGAGAACCACCTACCAACAGCTCTGAAGAGGCATGCTCCATCCTCCTTCATCTTTTTGATTACAAACCCTTTCTTCTCCCCAAGTGCTTTTTCAAACCAGTGCTCCTGCTGCACAAAGAAAACACACACACACACACACACACAAACGCTGTTTTATACAGGAACTGACTTTGAGACATCTAAAAAAGGCCGGGCAACACAATGCCATTAGGTTATTCTACAGTACTCATCTCATTAATATATTACATTAGACGCATTTAGTCACAACAACTACACAATTTAGGACAAGGTCAACAAAAAAAGAATAGGCAACTAATGTGATTTAAAAAGTGGCATTGAAAAACTGGCCTGGTCAGGTAACTTTTTTATATGCCAAACTTGTAAGGGCACTCACTCAATATACATATACACACACACACACACACACACACACACACATATATATATATATATATGTATTGTCTATATATGTATGTATATATGTACACATGTGTATATATAGTCTCTATAGCACATCTGTATATACTTAATACATTTGTACATAACTATCTCTATAGCACATCTGTATATTGCCCTTACATTGAATCTCTATAGCACATCTGTATATTACCCTTACTATCTCTTCACCTTACATGTATATTGCTCTTCTGCCTATTTATTATTACTACTCTTATCTGTATATAATTTGCTCTTTAACTGTACATACTGCATACTGTATATACTGCACTTGCTGCTCTTTGCACTTCTGATTAGATGCCAAACTGCATTTCATTACCTGTATTTATACATGTGTAATGACAATAAAGTTGAATCTAATCTAATCTAATATATATATATCATATGCATATTACGGGATTCAATTTCAAAGAGTAAATTGGGGTCACGTTTTTTTTGTTGTTTTTGCAGAGTGAAGCCCACAGACAGTGCTTCATTCCAGGAGGAAATGGCTTTACTTTTTCAGACAAAACTCACCTACACTATCATTTGTTACACACAGAAAATTGAGAGCATACAGAGCTACATTTAACTATCCACTGGTAATATAGATTTCCTTCCTGACGTATGTGCGCACATAGCACACAAAAATATGCAAGGATGAACATGCCATGGTCTGATGGAACAGCTCCACACGGGCCCAGTGAATAATCATGACACCAAAGGTCAGAGGTCACGGTCATGACCGCAGATTAAGATAGGTGAGGATCATACCTTTCTCAAAACTCCTACTAAGACATGTTAGAATGGCGATGCACTCAACCCATCCGCAACAGTGTGTACACTGAGACACACACAATTAATATATTCAGATCTGGCTCTATCTCTACATAAGTAATCCCCACAACAAAATAAAAGCTATTGCCTGGTCTGGACAACCAGATTTGTGTCTCCACTGATTAAAATGCTGTTTAGGCTTACAAGCAGCAGAGGGCAATATAAGGCCTGAACACCACACCTCCCTGTGCCCCACACACACATATACACACACACACACACACACACACTTGCTTTCACTGATCAAAGTCCCCTGGGAGCTCCTGATTTGCAGAACCAGGTGTTTTCGGTGAAGGGTGTCAAGCTGGCTCCCTGCTAGGAACTAGTGGTAAACCTGATGTAAGTGATTTTCACGTAGAGTGAGGCTTGCTGAGCCTGCCTTTAGTCGACATACGCTTTAACTCTTTTACAATAAAGACTGATATCAGGTGCCCCTACTGCACAAGCAGCCTTTTGTATAAACCCACGCACAAACAAAATCCCCATGAGAAGTTCCTCTATAGAATCTGGTTACTTAATACCCAGCAGTGTTTTTTTTTATTTCAAGGACAAACAGACAGTGCTTTGGTTTGTTACCATTTTTCACATTCATATTTGACATTGTAAAGAGTCTCCATGATTTGCAACACTGAAAACATTGATATTATGGCCGATTTAAAATCTCATCAAACACAAATCACCAAGTTAGTGTTACTCAGTAGACAAAAGGCAGGTTAAAAGTCCTCTGAGATATCCAATCATGAGGGACAAATTAAAACAAATTGGAAAAAAATAACATCAACGTATTCAGTTGCATCAGATCTTTGAGTTTATATGCCTACAATTAGAAAGACAGGCCTATGGCTCAAGATCCAATAAAAGCCTTGACACCAGTGGTCAGTTACTAGTGGGCAACTGACATTTCTGATGATTACGATTCATTCTTGTACATCCAGAGCTGTAAAAATATAGGGTTTTTCATCCAAAACTATGTTAGCCTATGACTGGACTAGATAAGTGGTATAATATGTCTACTTTGAAGGGCTACAGCATGGGTGTCTATATAAGAGAGGCATTATGGTGCTTTGATGAATCAGTATATTAATGTTGTGCTCAGTGAAGAACATACTGGGCCTAGTTTACATGTCATAACATTTGTGTTATTCAGCACTAAATGGCATATTCTGGATGTTGGGAAAACTGTCCAGACCATGCCTGTGAGATCACCCCCGATCTGCCTTTGTGACCCCATCTCAGACCTGTTTATTTATTTATTTATTTATTTTTAATATACCTAATTTTTATTTTTTTTAAAACAACGGTACATAAAAAAACTAATATTTAGGTTGTGTGGTTAAGAAACATTAACATGACAAAAGGCTTTCTGAATTCGAATGACTGAACCAAGACACTGCCAAGACGGGGGCTTAGGCTCAGGCCACTATGATGAGGTTAAAGATCACACTCTAATCCACACCTAACTTTATTCATAAGGAATATAATAGCTAGGCAGAGTTTAAAGATGTTTCTGATTATAACACCTAGGCCTATGGTAAGTCATGAGAGCAAAGTTGCCAAATGACGATCGCATGAAAACATGTCAGTATAAATGAATGCATGTTACCTGTTCCACTGTTGCTGGGTCCATAGACTGTAGTCTTGAAGCATTCTCATACTCGTCTTCACTGTTGTTACCAGCACCTTCTTCTGGGTCAGGGCTAGGACCGCCACCACCTCCTCCAGCAACACCAAGAGTCCCACCACCGGCCACCCCACCGGAACAGGTTGCTTGCCGTCGCCTCTTACTCAAACCAGGCCCTGAACAGCAACTTCCGATGCCACTGCCACAGCCCACGCCACCTGACAGCTCCCCACGTCCCCCTGCTACACAGGCTATTCCACCAATACTACTACCGTCGACAGGAACGGCAGGAGAACCTGAACCAACAGGAGGAGGGGAGGCCTGTTGCGGCCGCGAGCTGGATTCATTCCGCCTGTCCTCTCGTGATGAAGGTGGAGCGGGTTGATACGACCAAGGTGGCGGGGAGGCCCTGGGCCTTGTAACGTTACTTGACCGCCCTCCGTGTGAATGTTGGTGCGAGTCCGTTCCCGTTCTCCTGTCAGCTTCGTCGGAATGGTCCGAAACACCGACCGAAGAGTTCGGTTTCTTCTTAGGAAGAATTGTCATGATTTTCTATTTAGGGAGGGGGTCAGGGGTGGCGATTCTTCCTTTTCGAATTATTGTTCGTGTTTGTAGAGTTCCAAGGTGTCGATACAATAATTGTAATCTTTACTCAAAGATATAGGGCAAAAATGTCTAGTATATGTACTAAATTGAGTTCTGGGCTGATGCTCGGAGAACAAAAACAAACCGTCTCCCTCCTCCCGTCCTCCAAGCTTCCCAGTTTCCACAAAACATCAACACACGTGACGACATCGTACGTCATTTCCGATTGTCTTTAGATCACTTGAAAACTGATGACATCGTCTAGAAGTTTCGTAGTCCTTCCTTTGTTTTAAAAATATAATGATTTGGTGTTTCTCCGAAATTATGCGAGTGAACATGAACAATTTACAATGTTACTGAAAACAGCCTTTTTGTTTTAATATTTCATCTGAGCCATGCCCTCAAAGAACAACCCAGGCCCACCTCTCTCTCTTGCCCCCCCGCCTCTTTTTTGTTTGTTTTTTACCTTTTTCATAGCCTACCATATTATAAGGGCATAAGAAATTAACTAATCTTATAATCAACTTCCAGTATGCAAAATACAAACAGGTTGGGATAAATAGCTGTCCTAAAATATTTCCAGAAATATTAAGTGTATTGGAATATTTCCATTGGCCCTTACACACTCAAAAACACTCAAATGAAAAATATTGTCTTTGCATTATCCAACTAGGCTACACTACTTAATGACAATTGTCAGACAACCACAGTTGTTGTACTTTTTCAAAGGCTACATCATGATCTGACTCTGCCTCATTATTAAGTCATGTTCATCTTGAACTGCAGTTAAAACACATGTGCATATAATACACAGGTGTGGTTAATAGGCCCAGGCCTACAGTTTAGTTTTTTAAATTGACCTAAAACACTATCCAGGGGTTTATCGCTTACATGGTGTGGATTATATTCTTAATTCTTAATTCAGATGCAAACTCCTCACCTTGTCAGTTTCATAGTATCAGTGAGATTTGTGCAGATTTCAAGAGAAACTGTTGGGGTGGGTTGTGGAAATGGAAGGGCTATGGTAAGATCAATTCAAGAAAAACTGGATTTTCAGTAATATTATAAAATGTGACGTTTCGAACTAGAAGACACCTCTTCTCCTGGCTGACACCAAAGTAACTGTCACAAATGACTGCCAAAAGATGTAGGCCTAACTAGCCTTGCCACACCTCCTATGCACTTACGCTTGATTATTATCTCCCTACAGTGCTAGCCTAGATTTTATCCCATTGAGCTTCTTGTCTTCAGTAGCAATTTTACCGCATCCAATCAATGAACAGAGGGAGGCGTTGTGAACGCTGAGATACAGTGCTATCAGTCAAGGCACGCTATCAGTCAAGGACTGACCCAATCTCTTTAAAATTAGACACATCCAGAAAACAGTTTTTTTTTTATTACCACATGTCCAGACCCTCTGCACGAGACAAAGTATAGTACGAGGGGCTGGTTTTATTACCAGGCTAAGGCCTAGCCAGTAGTGAAATTAAGTTGCACATTGACCTCTTACCAAAGGAATAGGCTATTTTAAGTTTTTAAACATGGTAGTTCACTCAATTTGAAAATAAAATATGTTGTTCGGTCACCAGTGGTCATAGACACTGGTGTGGTATGCAACGTGGCAAAACACAAAGTAGAACTGCACCTTGTTTGGGTAATCAAGTTAAGTAATGAAGTTGAGAGTTCAGAAGGAGGACTTATTACATATAATAAAAAATATATGGACACGTCTGTATCAATGCTCTACAGACAAATACACAAAAGCAAAATGATTTGAAAGGCATGAACTAAAATGTTTGCATTGCATAAAATGTTTGTCGAGCCTTGGAAAACAAAGATGTTTTTATAGACTTGTCAGATTTTTATTGTCTTTTTTAAACTTTCATGTGCAAATCCACCTTGGTTATTCTGCATACAAAGTGGTGCTATCCATCCATTTGTATCTGTCATCATATAAAGCCTCCATATTTGAATCATTTATGACTTACTGTATTTGATAGGATAGTGAGGAAATGACTGGAAGTGTATGCGGTAGAAAGATATGGAGTAGGTTCACAATATATATACATATATATATATATACAGATTTATGATTCCAATACACGTAACCACATCTCCCCATTCTCATATTTTTTTTAACACCTTATGTGTTAGCATCCCTGTTAATTAGCCTACATGGAGACTTGTCGCTCAGAGGGTTTTAAATGTGACAAAAAAACACATTTACACATTTTTAGATCTCAACAGTTCAGTACATATTAGGGCAAAGTATTTTAAATCTGCTCTTAAATTGTGCTTTCTATAAATTCAATAAAATATCAGACAACTGATTACATTGCTGGGATACTAAATTTATCTGACAGCCCTGTTCCCCTCTTCCAGCATATGTACATAAAAGCCCCCCTGACATCATGCCCTACTTTTTTTCAGCCAACCTTTTTATAACTTTTGTTCACACCTGAAATACAGCCTAAGTAAATGTATAATTGTTGTCACACAAATGTTCAAAATATGTTAATATAATATGGTAATACTAATACTGATACTACACTTTTTCAAGGAAAGGAAACTTGTCTTATAATTTGTCCTATATAGCACAACACTATGATTATGATCCTTTAGTGAGCCTGTAATATTTGCTACATTTAACCGTAACCACAAATATAAAGCAACCACCCCACTTCACTGAACTGTAGGATGGTGAAAAGGTTACCTCACCATCTGTTCTACCTGGCAACAGAGTGGTATACAGCCTATAAGACGACTGTTACAGGATAGAGGTAGGGATTCCCACGATGACCTCAAGCATACGTGGAGACTTTGTCTTATGACTTCTTTCCCCACTTTTGAGGCGTAAAGGCCTGTTATATTATTTAGTCACAGCAGAGGGTCAGTATACTTTAGCTTCAGATAGGAAAGCCAACAGTACTGATGACTAATTCAACCAAATTTTACTGTCCTTATTTATTTATGTAT
Source organism: Tenualosa ilisha (assembly GCA_015244755.2). NCBI lineage: Eukaryota > Metazoa > Chordata > Actinopteri > Clupeiformes > Clupeidae > Tenualosa > Tenualosa ilisha. Next base: position 393,058 of record PYXC01002110.1, read on the forward strand.
TTATTTGTTTAATTGTGAGTAGTTCACAGATGTACTCACATACCAATTAAAGCAATTCACAAGCACAACACAACACAGTTGTAGCTGTTGTTTATTTGCTCTAAAAGTACAGCATACACCATCACATCTCTATTTGACAAAGATCAACATGTCTTCAAGTGTAGATTATTACTTGTTTACTTGAATAAAATATTACAATATTCTCTAATATATAAAATACCCTGTTATTCTCTGTCACAAGTCATGAGTTCATCTTGGACATCAGAATCTTTGACCAGTAGAGGGCACATGTGCCTATGAGGCATTTTTAAATGAAAGCTAAGATGACATTTTCCTTGCACGACTGCTGAAAGGTGATAAAATGCAATTTTTTCCAGATTGAAATATTGACATTATAAGATAAATAACCAAGGCAAATAGAAAATAAATATACAGTCAAATAAACAAACAATACAAAAACATCTCATTTGATATATGATGGCAGTTTTTACAAGGTACAACACAATTTAAAGCTTCGGTGCTGGGATAAAATGCCCTTAAAGCCAAGTGAGACCAGTGTTAAGCCAAAAAAATATGGGTATATACTGCAGGTACATGATTGTTAACAGTCCATTCTGAGAAATTACATGATAACAGCTATTTTTGAACAATTAACATTGATTTAGCAATATATTTTTGGATATGCAGTAACGATGGGGTGTGCTGCTGTTGATTTCCAGAGAGATTTGCAGAAAACAAAAATTCCACTTCCAGTCATTGCAGCTAATGATAACCATCAATATCCTACAGTGTTACAGAATATCACAACTGATTATAGCCCAATCATGATGCAGCTGGATGTTTTGTGGATACTGACTCCTAAGAAAAAATGGTCAAAATAAAAATTGCTTGACCCAAAGAGAAACAAATAAGAAGGATCTCTTTTGCATATCATATGTTCATTTTACCTGAAGGTTTTGTTTGTTGAACAAGTGAGCGTCATTTTGAGGATGTTTATATTACACTTGGCTAATGGTGTTCCAGCTGTCCGGATTGATCATAAACTAACTGTAGTGTAAAAAGTGTAGTGTACAAAATATCACTTTGTGATCTTTTAAAGAGGTTAGAGAGGGTAGGAAGTTACGACTCACTGTAGGCTAAGAGCACAAGGAGAACATGCAAAACCATGCTAAGGGTCCTATACAGTGATCAGGAACCATTTTTATCCCTGTGAGATGTGACGATCTGCCTTTGCAGTCGAGTTAATACCTGTTTTGGTAGAAACGCTTACGAATTAATTACAAATAAATATAATTCAATGAACAAGCGATAGCTATTAAGTAATTAATGCTCAGCATGCTGAATGGTACAATGTCACTCAAAAAATACAAATCTCTGTGCTGAGTGAGCGTAGTTTTGGCCATGGATCTCACGGCTCCTTCTCTTGATTACAGCTGGAAGCAAACGCTGATAAACTGATAAACTCAAAGTGTGTGTCTGCAAAAAGAGAAATATAGTCTAAAAATACATATATAATTTGTTCACAAAGACATTTTTTGTTATTAATTAGATAAATGTATTTTTTAATACAATACATAAGTCATTTGTGAACGTCCTTTCTGTCTTTCCAACTAACCCTGCATGTCCGACCTACCACATGTAAGTCTTTGAAGTATCAATCTGTGAGTTCTGTGAATCAACTGAACCCTCTTTCTCTTTCTCAGTCTCGTTTTCCCACAGGTTGATAAGAGGGGGGTAGAGCTCATTCAGTGGGATGGACGTGGCATGCTGCATATACTTCTTTAGGGAGTGGTGGCAGGATTTTTGCTTCATGCGTCGCCCCATGTAGAAGACCAGCAAGGCCATGATGCAGATGGCAAACATGGACCCCATGACAGCTGCCAAGGCAACGTTGGTTGGCTGGGCAACCATCTCCACGGCGAAACTGGCCTCCTTTGTGGTAATGTTGATGCAGGAGTGCTGTGTCTGCAGCTCAGTGGCAGCCATGGTCAGACACACTCTGTACTGGGTCGAGGGCATCAGGTGAGTGAGGTTGTACTCCTGGACGTCAACAGGGACCTTGGTGGAGTAACTGATATGCGGATTGTCAATCTTCATGGTTGCGCTGACCCACTTAGGCTGGGTAACCTCGTGGCCCGCATGGGACGCAAGGGTTTTCAGCTGCCACTCAAGCACTACTGACTGGGCGTGAATGATCTTGGCCAGAACAATCAATGCTCCCGTGGTGTTTGTAAAGCCCAGACCACCAAAGGTGCGCTTGCCGCTGCCACCATCGCTCTTTTCCACAAACACCAAGATGCTCCTTGTGTCTGCTCCTTCAGCGTTCCATGCCACACACGTATAGAGACCAGCATCCTCTGGCTCAACATGAATGATCTCCAGAGCACCTTGATCCTGGAGCCGGTGCTTCTTGGCACTGCTGCCATTAATCATCTGCGATGCTATGACCTCGGAGGTCACCTTATCCCCTGTAGGGGTCACCCAATAGAACTGAGGTGCTGGGTCAGCAAAAGCCCAGCACTCTAGGGTCAAAGGTTGGCCCGCTGTCACGTTGAGCTGGGGAGGGAAGGTGTGGAGGGAGATCTGAGGGAGGCAAGTGTTGCTAACAACATTCCAACTGGTTGTGACCACTTCCTGAAGCGAACGTCCAATCAGATGAGGAGGGTAGGCACACAGGGTGATTTGGGATTCTAGCAGTTTAAGTGTAGATTGGTTGCCCAGAACTGGTCCCCAGTTAGACAGACAGTCACACCTGAGTGGATTGCTATGAAGGCTGACTTCATCCAGGTTGGGGAAAGAGCCTAAAATCTCATGGGGCAACAGGCTAATGTCATTGTTGTGGATCAGTAAAGTGCGAAGTCCATCCACATCCATGAAAGCACCACGATCAATGTAGGACAAGTGCGGGTTGTTGTAAAGCTCCAGTTTAGCCATCTCGGGAAGGTTTGCGAAAGCTCCTTTTTCCACAGCAATGAGCTCCTCCATGTTGTTCAGGCTCAGCTCCTCCAAGTGGGGGAAGTCACGGAAGTCTCCTTCCTGCACACGAGTGATTGGGTTCTTGTTGAGGTCCAAGAACTTGAGATTCGGCAGAACACGCAAAGCCTCCTTGGGCACCGCCGTCAACTTGTTATCAAAGAAGGAGAGACTCTCGAGGTATTCCAGCCCTTGGAATGCCCCTGCCGGTACCTCTCTGAGTCCCATGCCAGCAAGCACCAGACTGTGCAGCTTAGACAGAGGGTAGAAACTCATATCCTGTAACCCAAGAATTGGATTTTCTCCAATCATCAGGATCTCTAGATTGGGAAGCGATTCAAACCACTGGCTATCAATAGCCACCAGCTTATTGGAGTTAAGATGAAGGCGCAGAAGGTTCACCAGGCCTGAAAAGGCTTTTGAGCCGATGGAGGATATCTGATTGTGATTCACATACAATTCCTCTAAATTCACCAGTTCCTTGAGGCTATAATCCGGAAGCTCTTTCAGTTGGTTCTCCTCGAGGTACAGGGTGACAAGCTGCGTCAGTGGATTAAGACCAATGTCTTGGATGCGGGTGAAGTGGTTCTGGGAGAGGTCCAGCTCCGTTAGATTGACAAGCCGCTGGAGCTCCTGTGACACGGAGGAAATGTTGTTGCTTTGGAGGAGCAGCACTTGAGTGTCTCCTGAAATATTCCACGGCACGCTACTCAGATGGAGCTCGTTACAGTCCACCGTCTTGGCCTGGTGGTATACAGACTGTGGCGTGTACCAGGGACGGGTTTCACACACGCACTGCGGTGGGCAGAAGGAAGCCACCAGGGAGCAATGACTCATCACAAGCAGGACCCATGTGAAGAGTGAAGAACAGATGCCAGTTCTCTTCATGGTGGACTTCTTTAAAATCGTTTCAAGCAATGGCTTAGTCTTCACAGATGATAAGGTGACCTTAGATGGGAGGGCTTGAAAGCAGCTCTGTCATCCAGTCCTTTCAGAAAACAAAAAACAACAACACCATTATTCTTATTGTTGCAGAATACCAACATTGTCAATACATGTGAATTTGCTTTATTACAGTTTAATATTAATTCTCTTATTATTTTACTAACATATGTTTCTAAATCTTTTTATCTTGTTAAAAAAACATTTCAATCACATGAATATTCTTTGGATCATGTCCTCTCAAATGCAAATGCTCCTGTCAACAGCAACATGAAAGAAAATTCACATCAAAGAGGATAGGTTCTGGTGTTGTCTGTCTCTGCACACCTAAAGAACATGATCTCACAACCATTCTGTCTTCTAGTCCCCCTGAGGCCTGTAAGTACAAAGGTGAGAAAAATCTGCAGACACCTGTTCTGTTTTTCAAAAAAAAAAAAAAAAATTGTAAAAATACCACTCACTGGTGTAAAATATCCTCCAAAAATACGAACCCAACAGAGAGTGAATCTAATCTGCTAAGGATATGTGTGAAGTGAGACTTGTTAAGATTTAAAAAAAACTCTTTCCCTTAATCCCATGTTAAGATGAAATGATGAAATGTGACTGGTGTGGTGTTTCTCACAGCTAAGAAGCAAATGTTAGCATTAGCTTGCTGTCTTCCAGCTATTGCCATTCTGAACTAATGAGCCAAATGTTACCAGCAGGGTGTAAAAAGACAGCAGGAGGTTGGTAACACTTGAAAGGTGTTGTGGCTGTTCAAGATTTTTTTCCCCTACCACTCATTACAGAAAGTGGTCACATGGGTCACGACTATGAATTCATCGCATTTTAAACACAGACTGTACCTAATCAATCCTCTCGTGGTGGCAAGGGAGGTGTGTTTGTGTGTGTGTGTGTGTGTGTGTGTGTCTCTGTGTGTGTGTATATATGTATGTTTGCCTATGTATGTGTGGGAAAGAGGGAGAAGGAGGGAGGGGTAAAACAACTTGACAGCATATTTCAGCAATTCAACGGTGGTTACGTGTTTAAGTAGATAAGAGTGGGTAGATGTTTATAATGTTTTAGCTGCCTTCCTCTCCATGTACCAATTACAGCACCACAAAAGAAGATTTAACATTTGGCAAAGTGCCAGACTTGGACAATTAATCTCCGCTGAGCCTGGGGGATACTTGTGAGTGAGGCTGCCATGATGCAATCACAAGTAACGGTGTCCTCTTCTTCTACAAAACAGAGCGCAGAGATTGCCCAGGTAGACAACACAGGGGATGTTTTGGATAAAGCTCAAAGGCATCTTCCCATCTCAGCCTTTCAACGTGTAACTAATTCATGAGCCCTGTTGCCCACTGAGTGCTGACATGAGAGAGAGAGTGTGTGAGAATGTGTGTGTTTATTAAAAAATGAACCTTCGTCTGCTGCTGGTGTGTTTGGTCATAACAGAGGTCACACAGTGGGGGTGGGATGGGAGTGCAGGACCTGTGCCTAATCAATCCTCTTTCCCCAGAAGACCTTGTGCTGTCAATGGTTTTACCCGAGACGACGCCAGCAACTCCTCTGTCTCTATCGGCTATCGGCTATATCGGTCGGGGGGGGGCAAACCACAACGAATCAAAAAGACGCGGTGCAGCACTGGCTATGACTGCAGAGGCTCCCCAGCTTTTAATCTGCTCAGTCTGTGGAAACGCTCATGACAGCCTTGTTTGAAATCCTCTGAACAAAGTCGGGTACATGGACGCACAGCACACACACACACACACACACACATATACACACGCACACACAGAACACACAGTGCCTGCTGACATGCATGGGCCTTATAGACTAAAACAAAAAAATAAATTAGGAGGTGAAAAAAAGAAAAAAAAACCTGATGAGGAATAATTACCCCCTGATTCTTCTCAACTAAGAGACACAAATTGACTAACAAGACCCACATCAGGGATAAAAAGGGAGGAGAGAGTCAGTGAGAGAGAGAGAGAGAGAGAGAGAGAGATGAGCAGCAGAATCAGTGTGGTAAAGCTTTTAAGAAGACTGTACAGGACACCATAGCAGGGGAACCGTCCTAAACCCATAGCCCCAGCATCTATGCCTGTCTCTGTCTACGCCTGGGACCATGCATACCATGTGCCTCTCAGTGCAGCTCAGAATGATCCAAGCCATGAGGAGAGGGGCTTAATGACTTCTAATGAGCGCCTGTGCTAGTAGCTAGGCAGAGAGGAGATTCCTGCACCTGTCCAACCCCCCATTCGCTCACTCGCTCATCCATCCCTTCCCCTCCCCTCCCGTCTCCTTGTCTTCCCTTCACAGGCAGCTGTTACAAGCTCCTTCACCACCACATATAAATGGCAACTTCCCAGGAGAAGACAAAAAAAAGCCTAGAGTCACTGGTTGGTATCATTACCCGGGCCTCACACAGTGAGAGGACTGGAGTGTCCACGGAAGTGACACAGCTAGCACGGCAAAGCGCAGCACGGAGGAGGGCATGGTCTGCCCAACCCCAGAGCCCACTGGGGTGGCTAATCGGCTAAGACCTCCCACTACCACTACCACCACCAGCCCCTGCCCCATGCTCTCCAGCAAACCCCCCCTCCCTCAGCCTCCCTCCAACCCCGTCTGTCCAGGATGTGGATGTGTGACAGTCCCCACCACGCCTGTCTGATCGCATTAGCGCACGCGGTCGCACTCAGGACGCTAACCCCCGCAGACCCCTCTGAGGATGGCAGGAAATGGGGCCACCTTGCCTGATGCCATGGCAACCTGACAGGAAGTGGGGGAAAAGGAAAGCAGCCTCTGGGGTGAAGGGGGCGGGGAAAGGGAGGGTGTGCAGTGTGTGTGAGTGTGTGTGTGTGTGTGTGTGTGTGTGTGTGTGAGTGAGTGGGAGCTGGAATGGAGGGGGCTTTAACAGACTTGGGTCTCAGTGAGACTGTTCGCTACGCTCGCTCAAACACAGAGACAGTGACGGGAATGGGGAAGGGTGTAGTGCATTTGAAATTCATGACAGAACTGAAAATAGGATTTGCTGTGAAACAAATGCTGTCTAATGTGCTTATGAGAGAATGAGTAACATGCAACATAAAAACTAAATTATTTGACGGTAAATTAAAATATTAATTATATGTTTACTTCATGAGATGTCTGTGTATTGTTGATTAACAGCAGATGCACAAATAGGTGTTTATGGCTCCTAATTGTGTATGTCAAACTAAATCTAGCCACAAGCACCATTGTGGTATTAACATAAAGCACTCTGTGTAACTGTGACAGACAAGTCTGATATCTATCTAAAAAAGAAATAAATCAAGATCTATATTTCTCTCCGTCCATGGCCTTTTCTCAGAAATTTCACTAAATCTTGACATATTGGTTCAGCACATTAACAAAGGCATCGGTGAACATCTTTTTCTCTCCTTGAAGCCTTGAGTCTACAGGCCTGGTGTGAAGGTGGCCAAGTTAGCCAAGTTCCAAAGTCTTTTAATCTCTAATAATCCCACGTAACAAAATGCAGCAAGGCTTTTATAGCATAACGAACTTGAAAGATAATCTATAGAACCTTGAATTAGCGAGGGGAAAGAGAATGAAGTTAGGAGAGATCAGATCTGTTCGATACAATTCTATTTTTACATACAGAAAAACATGGAGAAACCTAGAACTGTTGTCAACACAGTGCGTCAGATGCTGCATCCCCTTAATGTTGAATTCTGCTCACTGGATGAGCAAAGTGTTTTTCAAATGCATGCCTTCTAATTTAAGCAAGATTACCAAACCAGATGTTGTCACAATCATTGTGAAGTTCACAAACTAGCTCTACAAGCTGTCACTCTTCATTCTCTTGCTATATATACCATAATAAGACCTCATAACTCTGAAGAGAACAAACATATTGCATTAAGAGGTGGTTGCTACAGCCTTTGACTCAACAAATGAATGTAACCAAGACAACAAAAAAAAAGCCACAATAAAAAGAACCTTCACTCAAGCTGACATCACCCCCAGTAGTAACAAGAAACGCTGCTTATTCAACTGAGTGACTTATTGAGATTTGTGGAGAGATTGTGCTAAAGACCTCTGCCCACTCATGCATGGGAACTGTATTGATTACACTCTCATCAGTCCTCTGTAATGTGGTGCTTCCTCCCTCTGCGCTGTGCTTTGCTGCATCTCCTCACATTTGCAAACGTATTGGATGTGATGAAAAATTCATGGCTGACTTATTAATTATTGAGAGTACTGCAGGCAGGTCTTTAATTTTCATCCCTGGATTTTTGTACGGAGTGCAGGAACCAGCTGTTAATTGGCGTGAAAGAGAGGTCTTGGCTTGAGCTTCACGGTTTGTCAACACCCCTTGACCTTCTGGGAGGTGCAACTGCCTTCCGATTGTGACAGGTGCCTCCTTATTTGGCATCTCCCACCCCCAACCCCCCACCCCCCGGAGATATGCAACTGCTTTCCAATGCAGATAGGTGCTCTCTTATTCAGCTATCTCCATGCTTCAGATGACAAAAGCAAACCTTATGTGACAGAAACTATGACTGATATCTTGCAGTTAACCCTGTAGGCTATTCTGAAACTGAGGAAATGCTCTATTTTTCTCTTTCAGACTTTTTGTTTCTTTCAGCTTAAGGCCACATAAAGTATACCAAAGGATATCTTTATTTGTTGTTGCTGAAGTCTGACCTAAAAATCTGATTGAGATGCTGCTCTCTAACATGTGTGTTATGTGTCATCTGTTGTGCATTAGAGTCATCATAAAACCACCAGCGCACCAGTATACCAACATGCTGCAGGGTGAATGGAAAGTGCACTCTAACCTGGCCAGACAGGAGCCCCTGTTTGTAGCCAGGACATGGGCAGTAAGTGAGAGTGCTTTTAGAAGCTGCTCCAAATGGACGCTAAGGCAGAGCGGCTTAAAGAGAAATGCCAGTGCAAGCATCTTTTCCAAAACACTTAAGATTCAGTTCTTGACTTATTTTACTTCTTACTCTAAATGCAAAGTGAACAGCCTTTCCAGACATTTAATGCACTGCTGCATAAGAGATGACCACAGTTTAAGCCCACATATTTACTAATTATACCATCAGTGGTGGACAGTAAATAAGTAAACGTCCTCAAATATTGCATGGAATATGAAGTATTTTTGGTTGCATGATTGTGATTATGTGGTAAAAGAGTTTAATGCTCGGTCAATATTGCATTAGTAGACTCTTGTTGTTGTTCTTGTTGATGATGATGATGATAATTTGAGTATTCATATTTTTACTCTGCTATTAGAAAGACAAATACTGTACTTTTGACTAAATTTGACATATCAACGTGAAGTATCATTTGTTATTTTGAGCTTTTAAGTGTTTTAAAGTGCTTTTTATACAAAAATGCAATTATTGAAGTTCAAAGTGCTTTCTTCATTTGGCAGTTGTAATGATGGCAATTCTTCATCAGAACATCCATGATAATGGTGAAGCTGGAATGAAATTAGACCATCACCTGTCATTCACTACAAAGCAAGATCTGTGCCATTAAACGTTAAATAAACTACTCAGTTATCCTGTTTTGCATTCAGCTGTGAAAATACAAATAGGTTTGTGGATAATGAATACCAATATAAAGCATGTCAAAGGCAACAGTGTTGCTGTCAAAGTATTGATTCCACAAAATCTTAAAAAGTATTGCACAATTTTTTATTTAGTGGTTATGAGGTTGTGTTTTTAAATGGTAGCTAGTGTTACTATGCTATGACTTCATGGAACGACTGCTTCCTATGCCTGATCATTTCTTGCTCTCCAATTCTCCCTCACCTACTCTCTCTCTCTCTCTCTTTCTTTCTTATGCATGCTTCCTATGCCTATCTTTTAGATCTTCACACTCCCTCCCTCTGTTTTACACTCTGAGAAAGAGAGGGGATAAAAAAGTCAGTTTTGATAAGGTAGATAGGGATGCACTGGTATAGGTAGATAAAGTGTGCTGACACACTGACAAAGAGATGCTGCAGATAGCTTGAATTAAAGAGCATCACTCTAGGGAGGGAGAAGTCTGGCTCAAGGACATGCCTCACAGGTTTTCATGTGCATTTGTTCTGAGGACATAAAAGCACTGGCACTCACCCTCTCCTCCCTCTCCTCTGTAGGAGCAAATCTGATTATTATCACGATTCACATATAAAGCCACAATCGGCTATCCAAAGTGTATAAAACAAAAATGTGCAATGAGGATTATGCAGGATGGGTTATGAGCATAGTCCAGTGAACAACTTGGTGCTGTTCAACTCTCACTGTTTCCTTGTCTGTGTACAAAGAACAACTACAAATCCATTTACTTGATGATGCCATCCTGTTTGCTGGAAGTCATACTTGGAGCCTGACAAAAAATCAACCCAGCACCACCCACAAAAACTTCAGATTTGGAATGATTACCTGTGAGAATTTATTAGCTGTACAAATTGTGCATGAGTGCGTGCATGTACGCACGCCTGCACACAAACACACACACACACACACACACACACACACACGCACATACACCTGCACACAGTACTCCACAAAGCAAAGCCTCTCGACTGCTTTGTTTTCAGGCAAAGTACAGATGATGACCCCAACCTTCCACCACTCCAGCTGATAAGAGAGTACACATTTGGGGGAGGGAGCGTGCTCTTGAGAGGCTTGTTATAGTGGTGAATCATCACACTGTGCGCACTCAGCAAGCTAAGTAGCATTAACATTTCAGTAATGTCAGTCCTTTGCAACTCTTACTCCAGCAAATTATCGGTACAAAAATAGACTTCCCGAGTAAAAAAATAGACTCCCCTTCTCACCTAAGTGCAGGTCTTCATGACAAAAAAACCCACTGAAGCCAAAGCCACTCTATATGTAGCTGTTATACCTACAGCAGAGGCTAGAGGTAGGTAATGGTTAAAAGTCATAAGTTTGATTAGAATAGGTCATAAAAGAGCCAAAGTCAGTCCACCTACGTCTTTGTTCTTCATCTTCATCTTAGCCATCATCACTTGTATCACAAACAAAAATATCACAACATCAAAATGTCGAGTGAAGAGACACAACGGGGTGAGCGAAGTCACAGAAAAGGAAGTTGAGATCTTTGAACCATCAAACATATCTGAATGCAAAGAATTATACAGAAAGCATTTACAAGCATTACAATCAACTCCCATGTCACACCAACAGTCTGTGTGTGTGTGTGTGTGTGTGTGTGTGTGTGTGTGTGTGTGTGAAAGATTGTATGATGGATACTTATACACTGCATCAACAGAGGCGTGTGCATCAGTCATGTTGGAGGTGGAGGTGAAATGAGGTGGCCATTAGCGCTGTATAAAAATGAGACCAAAATATGGGGCCTAATGCCAGGACACACATCTGGTGGGATGTGCCTGCATCAAGGTCTTATCATTAGAGGTGCATTCCAGTGAGAGAAAGAGAGAGAGAGAGAGAGAGAGAAACATAGACAGAGTGACAGGAGAGAGGGTGAGAGAGAGAGAGTGGCAGAGAGAGAAAGTGAGAGGATGATGGAGCATCGCTCGGCCCCCCCTGTGCTGATGGCAAGCAACTACAAAGGGAGGGAAAAAATATGGAGGGTGGTAGGCGGCAGTTTGTTTTTGTACTTCTACTGTCATCTCAAGCAACCCCCACAGAGACAGTTGTAGCAGGAGCGCTTGGCTCTCTGGTTGCTGTGGGAGCATCAGATCTATTGTGAGCACTGGCAGTGGCATAGTTGTCAATGAGATAGCCTGTAACTGGCAATAGCATTCTACCAAATTTCACCAAACAGGTCTTGCATAAGTCATTACAAGGTGACACATTTTGGGGTGTTACACAGAGACGTGTGAACAACATTTGATTTTATCCCAGAAGAATGATTATGAACTTCTGATTGTGAATGCCCTTAGTCAAGTTGAAATAGTGCAGGCTGGTGCACCCAACTATGTCTCTAATGAAAATTCCATGAACAGTAGGCTAACATTCTGATGACTTAGAAAAATCGCTAAGGTCAATACGTGACTGATAACAGGCACGCCGAGTCAGTTACTGCATCTAAATCTACAAACCATTGATTAAAGCCATATTATGAGACACTGAATAGGAATTGGAAAAGGGAAGAGGATGGAAAGATAATATGCCATTCATTTCTTTGAAGAAATTAGAAAATGCGGTAAGAAAAACAGATTCCACACTTGACACACATCAAACTTGAGATCAAAGTAACCGAACCGATACTCCGGCGCTCACTGTCGTCTGCATGCGCCCACATGAGCGCTGAAGCCAGTTAATCAATGGGATATCGCGGCAGACGATTGAGAAAATCAAAGTATTTGGCAACTTTTTTGTTTCTTTCATATTATTGTTAAAACGGCGAATGATTATCTGTAGATCCTAATTCAATAAACCATTAAATGCTCAAAGTAACGCCCTTACCTCCGGCAAATGCAGGCGGAGTCCAATTGAGGAGATTCCTTGGTGCTCCTTAGCTTGTAAATGTTCACTGCGGACTATTTTACCAATAGTGGCATATCCTTTTGTTGATGGAATATTGCTTGAAGCATGCATGTGTATTCTCCCTACCAGACCCGATTTTCTGAATCGCAGTCAGGGGGTTTTAAGATCTGACTCCGTTTGCGCTCACTGATGTACCTCAGCCTGTCCTATATGAGGTTCCCACTGTATTTGAAGCAGACTACGCGCCTGAATGTACACGCCTCTCATCCTCGCTCATCCCCGTGTCGTTAACCAATAACATCATCAGGACCATCTTTTTCTCCAGTAGAATTCGAAGTGTTATTGAGGTTTAACCAATAGCATCGCAAAATCTTTGCTCTTAACCAATGAGGTATAAAAAAGGTTATCAGTCTATTCCTTTGGAATGATGTAATGGTCTAGTTTTTCGTCTTGTTAGTAGGGTTTACCGTCCCTACTGCAGTGAGGGAATTAAAAATGTTGTCAAACGATGATGTCAGCTGGCATTCGGTTTCATAAAATGAGTAAGACTATTGTAGGTCAGGATTGAAAATATGCGATGACTCTGACACAGTTACCGAAATGTACAGCCCACAGCTCTTGCACGTAGTATCACCAGTGGTGATATTTGAAATCAAAACGTGGGATGGCCTGACCTTTAACGCTCTAAAATGTGTAATTTCGGCTCACAGTCAATTACGATACTAGTAGTGTAGACAAAGAAATGTAAAATAAAATCCTAAAATGTGGGGAAATCCTATTTTTTTCAAATACAACTGATGACTGATATTTGTTATTAAGGGAGCTTTCTTGACCCACTTTTCACTATGTAATCACTATTCTTTATGCGTGTGTGTGTTTGTGTGTGTTGCACCAAATGCAATCGTAATTAAAATATAATTGAAAAGTAATGATTTCAATCAAAGTTGAATTATGGAGTAAATACCAGTTGAATATCACCCTCCTCTGAATGTGATCCCAGTCTGAATATTATGGTTTTAAATGGAGGGAATCATGGTTCATAAGTGAATATTTCTGCATTTCTTCTACAGTGTCAATAGGGTCAGTTTGTATAATGAGAAAAATTACAACCTGAATGGATTAGAGTCACTGCATAATAGATTGCATAAAATTAGATGTTTTTTTTTCTGTGACTGGTATAATCTTCCAAAGCTGATGTCTCTGTCATTGTGTTGTTCAATTGCTTTTTAAGGGATTGCCAAGACCAATTAACTGTACAACTGTAAGTCATGGGCAACACAGGTAATGACAATATTTGTTCTGTTTCTCTATATAACTGTGTGTGTGTGTGTGTGTGTATTAGTGTGCGTGTGAGCTCCATTTCCTCAAGCAGCTTGACTGGCTGTCTGAACCGTGCTACACAGAAATAATAATAAAAAAAAACAATAAAAAAAAATACTCATTGTCTCTGAATTGAGAACTCAAGCCCACCCCTGACCCCTGACCCATCCCACCCAAGTGCTACCCGACACTAATGTGTGAGACCTGGGCGTGCATCTCAGCACCCTGCCACACTGAGTGAAAAACAATCACATCCCTTGAAATCCGGGATTATGCTGGATTAGTCAGGCAAATATTAATTCCCCCTCGGGCCTCTACATGGGAGTTTATTGTGCCGGCTGGTGCGCAGGCTTGCCCCTGCGGGAGAGTCACGTTGCAGCTTACATAGATACACATAAACGCCCTGGCTCTGTCTCAGCCACTTCTAAGGCAGCATCCACTGAGACAGCCACACTGGAGACACACATGGGTAGATCTTTGGAGTGTGTGTTTGTGTGTGTGTGTTAGTGTGTGTGTGTATGTGTGTTGGAAGACCAGTTAAGAGAGAGATTTGTCTGCATCTAAACAGAGACTTGTTTGCATCTCGATGTAACAGTAGGTGAAGCCAAACACACATTCAGAAAGACTCATGGGGTAAGCTGACAGTTTTACAGTATATCATACAAACACGCATAAGAGTTATGCGTAAAAGCACATCACAACACAGAAGCAGCAGTAATACACTGCCCTACACGGTCGTGTACAGCATGCTATCGCTACAGGCTGACATACTCCAGCATTGTTCTGCTGTCACTGGGCTTGTTCCCTGCCCGGTCGGAGCTATTGATCGTGGCATTATAGCACGCTACTGCTGAGTCATCACATAAGAGCTAGGCTGATGTGCTCATTTTCTCTTTCTTCCCAAACCAGTAGCCTCTTTTACCATCACTCAGACCACAACAAGGCTTATGACTCACTGGACAACTTGTAGTGTTAGTAGTTTTTGCCAATAGATTTGTTTGTTTTGTTAGATTATGATATTACTGATAATTTCATATAGTGATGAAGTTTTTTTTGGTGAATCAATGACTGTTGCAAAGGCTGTGGAATAGAGATCACATGTGTGTAATTTAGTATCTATAGCTGCGTCAAGGCCGGGGTGAAGCATGAGACTTGAAAGTCTGAAAACTGATATGCGTCTGAAAGCACTTTACTTAATCAAATAACTAAAGATGTGTTTTTTCAACAAGAAAAACATGACTACACATTTACTGACCATTATTTCCAGGGAAAAGATAATGCTCAGATGCACCAGGACAATAGCACCAAAACATGAGAGGAGTGAAAACTGTGAACATCAGTGCTTTCTAGTCATCAGTGCTTGTTAATGATTTGCAAATGCATAACACTTTATTCCACCAAACAACTCTAAAAAAATAGAATCCTTTTCATATTATTCATTCAGTAATTTAGTCAAGCGTTAATGAACGGAAGTATTAAAGTTAATCGTCTCTGGTATGAAGGTGGTAAGATTCAGACGGAGACCCAAATGCAGATCAGTGCAGATTTATTTACAGTGGACAAAAATTATACAAAAAAGGGGAAAAAGCTCAGAAGATCGGTAACAACAAAAAGGCGCAAGCAATCCAACAAAGGGAATCACAAAAAACTAAACATCCAGATCGTAAGCAGGCAGTTCAAATCCAAGAAAATCCAAAAGGTACAAAAAGGCAAAAAACTCAAGACTCCGATAAGGCAAACAAGAGAGACAAGGACAAGGATAAGCACAGGGAAACCAGAGATCATAGGCAAGCAACAGACTAGGTAACAGACTTACAACTCGGGGCACTTGGTCAGACGATCAGACAAGGAACATAGAACAAACTGGGGTTTATATAGGGAGCAGGGGCACTAAGACAAACAGGGGGCAGCTGACACTCATTACGGGGAAACAGGGTCATGAGACACAGGTGTGGAACAGGGGAGGAGAAAGGGGCAGGGCAGGTGAACAGAACAGAAACACATGGTTGACAAAAACAAACACAGAGGCTGCAGTGCAGCGTTAGTCCAGCGGGAGGCCAGGATCATGACATGAAGGTGTCTTCAGAAAAGATCTCTGTGAAGACATTAAATATTGACTAACCTTGACTAACCTTCAAAGAGTGGTGTTACTGATTATTTATTAATTGAAGAAACTATAGCTACCATAAAAAGGTATACTATAGAGTTTATGATAACTAAAATATTGCACAAGATCTGTTACAGATATAAAGTTCAATGTACATATGTTTTTCTGTGTCCAAATATACTTACTATAAGAATGAGCCTGCATGTTGTTGAGCCATTATCAGTTTATGACAAATTATAATTGTAATGTAATTGTCATTTTAAACAGAAGGAATAATGTTGAGAAGACAACTAGAAGAACTAGAAGAGGGAACTACCCATTCATCTTAAGCTCTCTAATATGAGAGAGAACTCAAGATGAATGGGTATGTGCCTTCTACACAGTCGCCAAGGCAAAAAGGCACCATGGCTTGACACCAGATAGGGAGGTTTTGATCATATTCAGACTGAGAGCTGGTGAATACTATATCTATATGCACATGTAAATGTGTGGTGTCCCAGTCCCTGGCAGCGACATGCTCCGATGGCTTTGGGAGCACTGGAGCAGGGTATGCCTGCTTCATTAGCGAAGGACATTGATGAAATAGGTCATTGTAATTCAGTATATGCCAGAGGACAAAGGAATGCTGAAGTCGTGTAAAATAAATATAAGCCTCTTAAAGGGGAAGGCCCATCAACTTGTGAAAAGGTGTGTCTGGATTCTGTGCATTCTGTATGAAGGAGAAGGAGATAAGAGGGATTTCATATTTGCCACAAATGATACTACTGGGGTTGTATTTCAGTCTCTGAGTTTTCCTCATAGTCTCTTTCCTTGGTTGTCACACTCACACATATTTACACACACCCTGGCACGGAAAACTATACAGTTTCACAAAATTACGAGTCAGTAGAGCAACTCTGTGAATCACATACACTGTTTTGTTCATGTCTTTTGGATTCTGCTGCATAACCACAAAAACAACCTCTGCCTCAGTGAAACAAAGCAGGAATTTAATCTTCAGTTGAAATCACCTCATCCCTCAGATCACTGGATGATGAGAAGCTATTGTAATGCTCCTGCCTGATCATCTACCTAATATGGGGTACTGACAGCACTAACATCATCCCTGAGGGCTTCGCATTCCGTCTTACGTAAGACGTGTGGCTCGAGTCTATTAGACTCATCACTGTAACCTGAAACCTGAACAGCCACAACTTCCCAGAGTACTCCAGAGATGTCGGGCAGATTTGTCCCAAATTTTGTGGTTCGTATACTCCTTTTTCACTCAGGCTCATGGTGTCCCAAAAAACAATGAGGAAATCCATGCTGGGAACCAAGCAGATCTAGCAGGAAGGACTAAGTGCTGGGATGTGGACCCTGGCAGGGGGTCAGAGTGGCCTTTAATGCTATGCGGGTGGAGGGAAAACTGCTTTCAGTGAACAATGTTATGACAGGCTGTAGTTTAACCTCATATAACACTGATACCCAGGTTTAATATCAAAGTGAAGTGCACGAGCAACGCAACTTATCAACCTATTATAGAGAAACAAAGGTGACAAAAATGCAGTGTTATTACGCCTCAGTTACTGTGCATTTGACTCGAGGAGCTGCTTGCTTTCAAAAACTAAGATGAGAAACTCACAGCAGTTGTAGCCACCTCACTTTAAAACCTGGCACAAAGGTGTGTCTCAGCAGGTTTTAGGAGTGAGATAAGTCCTGGAAGTGGGAAACAGGAAATGGGAAAAGAGCCACAACTTTTGATGGTATCACAGACTTCTTGTCAGACTTATCTTGTGCTTTGGGAAGGCTTGACACATTAGTGACCAATAGCAATCAAAGTAGCAATAAAACTGCTAAAGCGGAGGAGATAAGATCAATTAAACGTGATGCTAATCTCCTCAGTCTGTGCCATCTTTAGCATTCAGACGGGTAGTGACGTTAGCGTGATGACAACCAAAGCAATAGAGTGGGACACATCCTTTCTCTATCAGTTCCCCAGCGAGGTAAAACACTCCAGAGCTTTCCGATGCCAACCTAGAAAGAATATGTCAGATAAGTAGGCCCATCGTTCACCACGACCGCCACAGAATATGGAACAGATAAGCATTTTCAAAAAGAGCCTCTTTCATCATGCTTTTTAAAAAGTCTCTGCCAAGCGGAATCAAAGACTAGTTTCAAGGGAGTGTTCTGGGGTTTAGCTAACCAGTACATTGTGCGGAGGTCCTGCTGCGCCTCTGTTTAAAACTCCTCTCATTAATTAATACCTTGGCTCTCACCCTGGAGGGACAGAGCCGGCCCCCACCCCTAAAACAAGACAGGACGACACCCCTGATGGAAACTCCTGAAGCGGGCATAGTGGGGTGTGCTCTTGGATATTATTAGCATTTTTTGGAGTGTGTGCGTGTGTGTGTGTGTGTGTGTGGGGGGTACCCAGTCTTCTCAGCAGGGATTAAAGACCAAGCTGAAATGACTTTTTAAAGTTTGTTTTTAGTGGAAGAAAATTAACTTTTTAGAGCAGGCCATTATTATTTGGGGGATTCTCAAGTTTAAAATGTGCCAAGTCAGATTTTGTGCCATATTTGCTGGGCTGCAGTATTGTTTGCATGCGTATTATTTGCACATGTATTATTTCCTTACACTTCCCACTGTTGAAGCAAGCGTTGAAGCAAGCGTTGAAGCAAGCGTTGAAGCAAGAGTTGTTGAGAAACATCAAACACATGCATAAGAAACACCAAATAGCAAGAATGTAAAGAACAAAATAAGGTTTTATTCTTTTTTTCCTTGAACATTAGTTCCAGATATTTCTTTAAAAAACAAGATTAATATCTATGACATATACACAAACAAAGTAGAATGTGCAGATTAAAAATAGTTTTGTCTCTCTTTTTTCCAGTAAATATAATGTGTTTGGACAGTTCATAAACATACAAACAAATGAAAAAATCTGATGAAAAAGGACTTCTCCCCCTCTCTAAATCAAACCCCAGAGCCCACCACTCATCTGGGTTGAGAAAAGAGAAGCCTAACAGATCATTAAGACTCACCACAGAGTCTTAGGGATGAAACGCAAATACTCTCAAAAGAGTTTGCATTCCCCATGTCAAAGATATGTCACATACATTTGCACATACACATATAGCAAGGGTTTTTTTTTCTTTTTGCCAACACGTTGCGATTTACCAGGTCATATACGAGAATACTCTTTTACATGACATTTAAATATAAAAAAAGCAAGTCAAAGAGAAAAAGAACAGAATCACAACAGCAATCTGTCATCATCGATACATAATTTTCAGTAACTTTGTAAGTACATTAGAAAGAAGCATAAACCTTTCAACAGTTTTGAGCCCAAATGATTTAATGGGTGCTGAGCGCAAGTTGCTGATATATTTTGATGACGAACTAACAGGCATGACAACTAAGACGAGCACTACTGCAGACATCAGTTAAGGGTGCAAGAATTATTCTGAAATAAAAAAAGGACCATCACAAAAGGTATATGCCCTCCCCCATCCCCAAAACTAATGACAGAAGGAAACTGAGCATTTTGCTGGTATTGAGATGCAACTTGCATAAAGGTGGTGCGAGTACTGAGTGCGAGTCGTGTTGGATGATTGCTGTTTGTAGAGCTGAAATTATTTTCAATGGCTAACGTATCCTGGCCCTTAGTTTGCATAACATACACAGACAAAGACACAAACATGTCCTTCTTACTGTTAACCATGATGAATCTATCACAAAAAAGGGCATAACATTATTGAGCAGGAGCAACTTTTTTTGCAGATAAAGCTGGGAAAGCAATGGGCTGCAATAATCCACATTACTGTGATACTACGTACAATTTTCAAATAAGTGTTACATGCCAAAATATTAATCTAATGGTCAACATTAAGGCTTTGGCTTATTCTCCGTATTTTTTTTTTTTTTTTAATTGTAAATTGTAACTATAACAGTCTAAACAAGACTTGAGACTCTCACTCTGTTGACTCAGAAAGGGAAAGCTGGTTGAGGTCACGTGCCAGAATAAAACAACCTTCTCCCCTTAAAGGATGAGCTCAACCATGTTCATCACCACCACCACCACCATCATCATCTTTAAAATTATTTATAAAACTACTCTGTCTATCAAAATACTCTTTCATCTGTAAATACAAAGCAACACGGACCTTAACAATCACATTGCCATGCTGACACAAGCACTGCGTAATCTATACTGCATATTAACCCACAAAAGTGTTTGCTTACGTCCACTGTATTTATACAGACATAAAAGCTCACATAGGACGCCGCTTAAGTGGGCAACTCCACCCGACACTAACCCAACCTGACCCCCCCCATCTTGCCCCTGATTCTGGGCCATGTGGTCACCTCAAACGCTGGTTGTAGGTCAGAGAAGGCAAAACACATCATGGCTAAGGAACTGCAGAGAGAGCTTACAGTCAGGCCAAGCGGTATTTAAAATGCATTTAACCCCCATTACAAGGCTTAGGACACACAGAATTAGAATAAGCAAGTCTGCAACACACAGAAACAGTCATTTATCCTCTTAGCATGAAATGTGCTCATCTCTGCATGTAAGTACACATTGTGATAGAGAAACATTTTTCTTTTTAATTCTGGGAAAAAAAACAAAAACAAAAACAAAAAAATAAAAAATAAAAAATAAAAAACAAAAGCGTGTTTCAAAAGTGCCAAATCTAAGCGCCACAGTGAGTGGGCATGTGTGTGTGTGTGTTTTGTTTTTTGTATGTATGCTTTCCAAAATGACCCACAACAATAACAAAAGTCACAGTGAGCCACTTCATATTGCAGACAGTGTTATTGTTTGCCTGATTAATAAGTGAAGGATAAGAGATGTGCCCTACTTGTGAAAATACACTGGGTTAAACCAACAAGCTAACCACGCTATGCAAAATGGCTTAATTTTCATAATTATCTGCTGATTTTTAAGGTAAAAACAAACCACTCAAGAGACAAGAATCAAAACTGGTGACAGACCACAGAGATTTCTCCTTTCAAACAGCATGTCTCTTAAAGCATTAGCACAGTCAATCAACCCATCGCCCTGTTGTTTGTGGCAGCCGAGCTCTATAGGTAGGAATAAGAACGAGAATGCTTGGTACAACCTAGACCGAATAGCCAATGCTAACTAATGAGGGCAAGGAAACTTCGTTTTAGTTCCGTTTTACCCTGTTCAGTTAGAGTTTGCTGCAAATTCACAAATCTAGTCTGTGTTGTGCCAAATATTGCTGTTCTTCATAGAACAGGGATATGGATTGAATGACTCCAGATTTTACCTTTAAAACTCTTTTTTCAAAGACATAAACACAGTCAAACTTGACTAGGGTGAGGAAAGATATGTAAGGGATAATGGCCGATGAAGTGACAAGGTTGATGGAAATAATGACTAAGGCGGTGGCGAAGAACTCTTTCGACGCGCAAAGCGCGGTGCGGAGTTGCCTCCGCCGAGTCATTATTTCTATCAAACTCAAAGGCTATTATCCCGCTTATCTCTCGTTTGTATTCAAGATATAATTTTATCTATAGCTACCGTTAAGTGGGGAAAGTACAGTGTGAAATACTTCATGTGATTAACTTAAATTTTCTATAGTAATTAATTTGATTCATTTTTTTAATCGACTGACAGCACAAAAAATGATCCCTTACAATGAAGACCTAAAAAATGCGAGCTGCTCACATTTTCGGGACAAAAGAAATGCTCCTTACTACAAAAACAGATTTGATATTTCACTTGTGTTTAAAAGTATCCACATTTTAAAATAGGTCATGTGACCCATAAATGAAAAGTTATTTGTATAACAACAATATGTTGAGACTACATCTCAAGCTTACAACATCTGGATTTACAATACAACCTGAAAGACTGGGTAACATTTCAAGGGGTCTACATTAAGGGTGGCACAAGCCTGTTCTAAACGTGACAAAACAAGTATTAACACTGATGACACACTTAATTCATGTTTATGACTGTTGTCAATAAGCATCATTCGTTTTTTGAAATGCAGACAAAAAAAAAAAAAAAGAATGACACCAGTCATAAACACGATTGAGGTGTCTTTCATATTAATGATACTTGTCATGTTGTGTTTATAACAGGCATATATCTCCCTTCTGTAGACCCCTTCAAATAAAGTGTTACCACAGACTGAGAGTTGGGGAATTAACACAATATCAGGATTACTTGCTACGTCCGCTTTTTCTTTCCAGCTGCTTCAGACACACATCACAATTTTAATTCAACATCGTAGTGACGCAGTATCTGTGGTGGTAGTGATGGCCTGGGAATGTAACAACAGAAAGAACCTTTTAAGATACTGTACATTCAATTAAATCTGTTTGGCTTCAACTTGGATTAAAGTTTGGCGTGAAGAATGTTTTAAAAAGTCCTTATCAAACAGTGAGTATAAGACCAAAGGAATGAATAAACACAATGGGAGACTTACACAACCAAACGGGCATTCAGCTGGCCGCAGACGAAACAACTACAGCGTATAAAGTTAGCCTCAGCTTTAAACCACCAATTCCTCCAAGGGATCTCTCTTTAGATGCTTGTGCACAGGTGTTTCAAAGGCCAAGCTGCAACAGTTGCATCAAGATAACATGAATAGTCGAAGAAACATGAAGCACAGTGGCATATTATACATGCAAGGGCGAGGGAACACAATTTCATCAACACGTCTTAGCGTCCAATGCCTTTTCATCTTCAATGCACTCTTCTGGCGGGATGTTTTGTTGACATCTGTACAAAGCAGACAGGAATATTCTGCGTGTAAACAGAAAGCTGATGAGTGTCTGAGTGTGCTTTGTCTGGATCATTTCATTACAATTCCTCAGATATGATTGTTGAAAGTACACAGCAGTCTCCTCAAAGGTACAGGAGACTACACTCTGCAAAAAGTGCTTCATACAAACTGACAGATTTCTGTACTACAATTAAAAAAAAAAAAAAAAAAAACCCTTACATATATTCTTGACAAAAAAACCCGACAAAATCACTGACTTCCAACTGACAGACACCAAATCCCCAAAAAAGCTGACACATTTTGGGAAGGCTGTTTGGTGGCATGTTGGACTCTGCTGTTAAAGACCAGATTGCTTACAAGCATTTCAATCAGGCTCTGCATTAAGGAGCATAAGAGGCTTTTCAGTTCAACAGCACCAGAGAACAAGCTGCTGGATTCACGATCAGTTTGTTACTTGTCTGCGAGTGAGACAGGGACCAGCTGTGGGTCATTTAACCTCCTTGTGACATGTTGAGATGATATTTGTTTCATGAGCCAAGCATTTTCCCCCCATTTTGAATAAATATGTTTACAAAAGTTCACAGATTTACTAAACCAGAATCTGAGAAAACCTCTCAAACACATTGTGTTGCTCCATTATGAGACTAAAAACCAACTGCCTTTCTGGGTGGGAGTGGGAAAAATAACCAAGACAAAATTACAGCAAAGTTGTGTCCTCAAAGGATGGATTCCCCTCTCCTGTTAAATTACACTTGGTGTTACGCCACCAAAAAAATAAAAAATAAAAATAACCTTTACATTCATTACAGTCAACTCCAGACTTTTTAAATGAATGCAGATTACGATCCATGTGGTATTACTGTGGGTCTTGTAGCCCTTCCACGAAACAGACAAACACTGCAGCACTACAAAGGACGCTTTAGATTTGTATACAAACGGCTTAAGCTCTTTCTTTGGTTGCCTGTGATGTTTTTCTCTTCATTAAAAAAAAAAAATCATCATCACACAATTACAAAAGGTTTCTTGCGACACTGCAGAGACCTTGTTCCATTGAGGCTGCCTTTGTCAGGGATGTTTTGCAACATCAAAGAAACACAAGAAAGCAGTCAGACAGTTTTTTTCCCCTTCCTGAAACATGGAATGGCTTCAGAGTGTAGAATAAAAGAGCCATTATTTGAATGGTGGAATGCAAGTCACATGGACTCTCCTGTTTCCCTAAACAAAGTTAGTTCATTCCATTTGTCAAAAAAAGAAGAGAATCTCTTGAATGTGATCACCCATTTTGTGTGTACATTTATCATGCCGAGATCTTGAAAGGAAAAATCCAAAAGATGGCTGTGAAAATTCCACTCGAAAAGCGCCAGCTGTTTTAGAAAATAGATTCTTCTATCATTGGAAAATATACAGATTGTTACAGAAGTTCTTTTGTCAATCTCCTCTTCCTTTGCAAACCAAACGCATCAAACTTTTTCCAACCTTCACGTCATCAAGATGATCACACCTGTAAACACATCCTCTTCGTCGGTGTGGTTGATCAGGTGGTGAGTGTGAAATGGAAACATTTGATTAGAAAGAGAAAAGGACCATTGTTACTTGGTCAAGTTTTTTTTCTTGCTCAGTCCCAAAACAAACGAGCTTGACACATGAACAACGAGCTTAATCATGGCATCATTGCACTGAAAAAGTGCTCAGTGTTCTACTAAAATGTTCAAAGTTCACAACTAAACGAAGAGAAAAAAAATAGAGATGCACCAAAATGTCTGCTTTGTTTAAATCAGACAAAATAAATAATGAAAAAAGAGAAATGCACAAACACATTAAAAAATAACATACAAACAAAAGACTGAGTTAGAACTTTCTACGACACAAGAGAAGTTACAGAAGCCACCTCTGGGTTCCCAGACTACCGAGGCATCGGAACCAGTGAATCAGGTGAGTTAGGGGGTCACACTGGAACATGTAGTTCTCTGCCGCCATTGGACTGGAGACTCAGGCGTCCCCGCCAACCAGCCACACTGGGATCTCTGAGTGGAGTGTGTGGTCTGTCAGTCATCTGTCCACAGCCTCCCATTGGCTGGCTGGGTGAAACTACAGGAAGAAGAACTAGGTGATAGGAAGTAGGAGGAGCTCAGGGCTTCTGAGGGCCAGGTGACAGCACAACAGGAGTGGAGAGGCCATCCACACTCAAGGCTGGGATGTGGATCTGACTGCTGCCATTGGTAGGGAACTGAAAGTGTAAAACCAAAAGGTAAACCAGAATGACTCAAACAAACCTGTCCCTTTTTCTTCTAAACTTCAACTGAAAATTCACACAATGCAACTGTAACAATACAAGGCACAAAATAGACAAGGAAGTTCTGTAGAGATATTTTCCCATCAAAACCAAAAAAAAAAAAAATGGACAAGAGAACAAAAGAGCCACAGGGTAATAGGTAAGAGAGGTATACATAAAAAAAGAGTTCACAGAAAGTGAACTTTTCGTCACATCCGTAACACCAATAAAATGCCATGGTATTTCTATACAAGAATGATTACATGAAATGTGAGCATTCACTACTTTCTGTACAACTGTACAACAAAGTGTTTAAATAAGACTGCAGCTACTCATGTCATACATCAGCTGCTCATCCATACATCAAGAACGTGGAAACTCTCCACATCCCTTTGTCCTGAAAACAGCATCAACTCAATAGGTACAGTAGTTTGTATATTAGTAAGGTACTTGACATATAAGTCATTTCAAACATTTGGAGAGCTTGCCAAATCATTATATCTCTTCACGTCATCCCAAGCAACTCTGACTTCTGTCAGTTCTGAGCTGACCTCTGAATTTGTTATGCTGTTACTTTTATACAAATTAACACATGGCATTAAAAATTCTTACTGGAATCATAAATGATATACCACTATGTTATTAACATATTAATGATAACATGGATGGAAAACAACGGTATTTTGTGAAACACCACCAAAATCACTACTATATAGTACTTTGCACAGTACTATACTGTTATACTACAATTTAGTACATACTGCACACTATTTTTTGCACAGAACTGCCAACAAGTTGACTCTTTTCTCGGTTCCCAAACACCAAAACTAACAGTCCTTTTTACAGTACTGTGACCAGCCAGCAGAGGGAGGCACAGGGACAGCCTGCAGACTGAACTCTTAGCATCCCTGCTTCAAGTCATCGCTGTTGTGCTGAGACACAGTCACCAGGATACACTGGCATCCGCCTCCCTTTCCCTCTCTCTTTCTTTTTCTCACTCATTCCCTCTCTCTCTCTTACTCACTCACTCCTGCCATGGTGTGAAGGTGTAAGGGGGAACAGATGGCGCAGCACAGGGCATCGTTGGGAGACAGCACAGACAGGAAACAGGAAGCCCTACCTGGAAGGAGAGCTTGGCAGGGCTCCGAGGGGCAATGGGGCTGAGCGTGCTCCAGAAGTGGATGGTGGAGGGGAGCGGGCTTGGAGTCAGCAACACCGGAGTCTGGCAGAGCGACAGATTAGAATAGATAAGATTAGATTACATTCAGTTGTGTAATTGCACATGGAAAATACCAGTAAAGCAAGGTGCAATGTCTATTATGTCTAACCAGTAGCGCAAAAAAGTGCTGCCGAGACAATATTCACAGGACATCAGGGTAACACAGGAGACAGAGACAGAGACACAGAGACGAGAGAGCGAGAGGAGAGAGAGAGAGAGAGGAGAGAGAGAGAGAGCCATAGGTGTGTAACAACTTCACCATTTAATCATTTAATGTCCAAGTCTGATATGAAGTCTCGTGTTCATCTGATCATTGCAATGCCTGACTGCAGTGGAATAATATAGCATAAGATCAGGCTGAACAGGTTGCATAGATGTATACTCGTGTTTATGGCACAGTGACCTACTTCAGCAGGTTGAACATATACAAGATGTGTGCACTACTTCTGGCCTACGCAGACCTGAGTACAGCTTGACTCAAATTAACACTATGTGACACTGCACACATAATGAGGTGGCTGTGTTTACAATGCTGAGGATCGGTTGAGAGACTCTTCAGATGAAGCATAGTGACTATGTGCTAGCTAAAGCGCCCATTACATCCAGGTGACGGGCAGACAGGTAATGTGAAGGAGTTCCGGCGACGTGAGGTGAGTGCCGGTGAAAAAAACACCATCAATGCAAAACGCTGCACAACAAAGTAGGGATCATTTTTGTCATGCAACATGTGAATCACCGTAGATGATAGATTCTTAAGAGTAGACTCTTAAGAGGTTTCACAGAGTGGATGTACAGACAGGTTGATGTACACATTGGCTGTCTAGCTGACTGAGTAAAGGATGCTCTCTGTGGCAGAATACGATGTTGCATGCCAGTGGATGAGGACTGTCACTCACCAGGGCGTGAGAGGTGATTACGGTCGGCGTTAGTGTGTTGGTGGCACTTCCTGGGGCCAGGAGGCTGTTGACCGCAGCGTTGACCTTATCCAGAGAGAGGCCTGGCGGTAAGATGGAAGGGGACGAGGGCAGCTCCAGGCCCCGCGGCTTCTTGGCCTTGGGCGGGTGCACTTCCTGAGAGGGGGTGGACACCGCAACAGACAGGGAGGAGGCTGACGAGCCCTCTGCGGAAAAACAAACAACAGATAAATGACTATTTGATGCAGTCTGACAGCTTTCTAAAGACGAGTCAAGCTCAGACGGCATCAGTAACTACATTAGGCTGTTTGATACATGTGTCCTTTCTAAGCAGTATAGCTGAAAATGATGAGACTGAACAACCAAGTCACTGACTGTTTCCTACTCTTGTCACATTAACTTACAAATCACAGCTTTGAAAAGACAAAAGCAGATCATGATGCATCTACTAGCATATGAAGTGATTTGGTACAAACAGTAAAGCTGAAGCTGTGAGTGATGAGACAAACAGGGGGCTACACTGGATGCGTAAAGTCAAAGACGTATCTGCTGTAACAGTTCGCTTTCACTATAATAAATGGGACTGGTTACACCAGACACAGTAGCACAGCAAACATTAAAAAAAAAAAAGGGACCAGTCTTTTCAATGTATTTTTGATGTGACTTGACTTAACGCTTCCATAACACATTCAGTGTAGCCCTAGGGTAAGAAGTTTTCTCTGCTTGTCTGCGTAACCTGAACTAATTGAAAATGCTGGCCTGGTGAAATGACATTAATAGACATTAAGAGACTGTCCTTCAACTGACCTGAGAGCTCTACCTTGACCTCTGGCTCCCCTTGCCCCTCCTTCTGGCTGTCAGGCTCAACCGCCGGCTCTACACACGGAGGGGGGACGTCTACAGGGGTGGGGGCCTCAGCATCCCGGGGAATGGGCACTGCCTCTACAGCCTATGGGGAAGTAAACAAGATGGATAACTGATGAGACTGCTGGACAAATATGACAATGCAGGAGACCTCTGAAGAGTTTAGTTTTTGGGTCTTTGGGGTTTCTGACAACAAGATGGCATGCATCTCATGTGTCTTATCTCTGCATGAAAAACAGGACAAGCACAGGCTTGTTTTACTTGCACCCACTCAGCCTATGTAAACATCCCAGAAGCATAGCTTAAGCACAACACATTATGTTGTCGTGGAGGGTGTCAGGGTGACTTTTTATTACGCTATTAATGCCTACGTATACCAAGCCCAACACAGCTCAATACAGTAAAAAATGCTGACTACTGTGCGAATGGTACACACAAAAAAGGTATGGTCATCCATATGGCCATATGCCTGGCAGCTAATGAACCTTTGGGAGTGGAACAGCCCCTACTGGCTTGGCTCTAGTACGCATGATACACCCTCATATCTACTGATTAAAATGGCTTTGGTGCTTGTGACAGAGGCAACTGCAAACCCTCCTCTGGAAATGTATTTCATTTAGACATTTTCCATGAAATTTAACACATGGTAATGAGCATTTCACCACGCATATCATTCCACAGTAGCATAGTGTAGATAACACTGACAAACAGCATGAACTAAGAATGTGTGTTCATACAGCAATCCTGTCTGATTCCTACCTCCACTGCTGTCTTCTGGTCCAGGACTATCTCCAGAAGATCATCATCGGAGGTTGAACTAGGCTCCTTGGAAGTGGCATTCACTGCTTGGGGTTTGATAACCACATACACTTGTGACGCCTGTGGTGCCTGGTTTACCACACAGGGCTCCCCGGGGCCAACGGGAGTCAGGGAGATGAGGGGGCCCTGGTCCGAAATACTCGTCACGTAGATGTGCGGAGAGTCGCCCACAGTTTGAGTCTGCTGAGTATGAGTATTCTGTGTGGGAAATCGTTGGGTGGTGTTAGTTGGCAGAAAAGAATCACAACACAGAAATTGTAAGTTAAGGTGGCATTAATCCATTATAGTCTTGTATGGCCAAATTGTGCACACTGTGCAAACAGTATAAATACTACATGATGTGTGGCCTTCCCTGATGGCCTGGAACTAATACAGATGTCATGAATGTATGTGTGTGTGTGTGTGTGTGTGTGTGTGTGTGTGTGTGAGAAAGCACATTTTGATGGTCCATTATATGCAGTCTAGGATTTAAAAAATGTTCCATCTTCTAGTTCCATGAATAATTCCTAATCTATGACTTTGTTACAGTCAATTTTGTGTGTGTATGCGTGTGTGTGTGTGAGTGGGGGGTTGGGGAGAGACTGACCGTGCTGCCCGTGGTGGACCCAGACGGTGTCTGTGGGCTCAGGGCGGGCGTGGCACAGGGTGAGGGCTGGGTAACTATAACCTGCAAGCCACTCTCTGCCCCGCTGTTCTGGGGGGGCAGCGAGCTCTGCTGGGACTCAGGAGTGCACAGACGCACCTGTCACACACACACACACACACAGACACACAGAACACACCCTCAGAACAATGCTCAAGTTCTATTTATATTCTCATCATTTACATGAGCCATTCATTATCCTCCTGTTCAACTAAACATTATTCAACTAATTAAAACAAACAACCCATAAAAAATCTAACCTCCTTATATGGCAACAGCTGAGCTGTTGAACTCTTGATGTCCAAGGCTCACACAGTAAACTAAGATTTACTTAGATTAGAGAACAGATCAGGCCTTAGGCAAAACTGTCTTTTTTTTACTCTAGGCTCATTCACCAACTTTTATTTTTTCAAAAGCAACTCTGGACTCTGAGTCACTTCAAAAAACTGTATGGAAATATGTGTACTCCCATGAGCAGCAGAGCTTGTTAGACATCTGAAAGAGTTATTTCAGGAGCAATATTTATTCTGTTTGTTCAAAGCGATCCATTTATTCACTCAAAACATGTCTCCACCCCACCCGCCACCCCCCAACAGCCTGGAGGCAGCGCTTCCTATTTACTGAGTAATGATGGGTGCGTAATTCCAGATGACAAGGACCCCCAAGGTGAGGTTTGCAACAGAGGAGAATGCTGTCCTCTCATAGCAGGGTCATTAGGAGTGATTGCTATTAAAACCCATCTCATCTGACAAACAGAACCGACTCCCCATTTTGAGAAACTTTGAGGACACACAAAGGTTGAATTGAACCTTGCATGGATGTTTACATCATTAACTTGTTGTCTGGACATGTTACACATGCAACTGTAAGCTTAATATCATGATAATTTAACCATAATGCAATGTAGCGCAGAGGAATAAGTCATGTTGCTTATTACTGAAACAATTGAAAATTGAAAAGCTCTGACTCACACATTTGTAAAGTAATTTTAAAGTAATAGCCTGATTATGCATCAATGCAGCTATGGAGTCAGTGAATCCAGTTGGTCTCCGTTCTTTTAGCCTGGTAATAAAGCCAGACCCTCATTCTACACTTTCATGTTGTACAGAGGGTCTGGACATTTGGTAGTGAGATTTGATTGCTTGCTTGAGGTACTTAAGTTTAAAAAGATTGGATCAACCCCCGACAGATTGCCTTGACTGATAGCATTATAGCTCTGCATTCACAATGCCTCCCTCCATCCAAACTTGCACTGTAGTGAGATGATAATCAAACGGAAGTGCTAGGAAGGCATGGCCAAGCTAACATGCTTTACCTCTTCCCTATGAAGCCAGAAATATCAGGCAAATAAATAAATACACCAAGTCATAAATAATAAAATATATATGTATACAGAAAACAAACTCTGTTGGAGGTGTATGCCCAAAGGCAGGCTATGACACAGAGCAGGGGCTATTGACTGATGAGGGTGCTGATAAACATGACAAAAACAATGTATTTGTCTAAGCCTCCTGTTTTGCATTGTGAAACCAAGAACAAGGCAAATGAACCATGCTTTCCCCATGCCTGTGTAATTGCACACTATAAGAGAGTGGGACATTCCTTATGGTTGCTTTTGGTGTAGATATCACTATCAACAAGTATGCTTAAACTATGTCTTCACTGGCTTTTTATAATTCCTATTTTATTTAGCAAAATTTATGTTATATACTTTGTTTGGCAGTGTTTATATTTTGCAAGTCGCTTTAGACAAAAGTGTCTGCTGAATACAACAAACATAAAGATAATCTGCACGTGAACAGTTCCGAGCCTCACCTCACACAGAGCCACATCAGACGAGGGCACAGCGGCTGATACGGGCTTGGGTAGGCACTCGGCTGTCAGGAGTGTGCTCTCGGTCTTGATTGGTTTGGGTGGCGTCTTCAGGGACTGGATGGTGAAGGTGGAGTAGAGACCTGACTTCATGTAGTCGTTGCGGGAGTTACGTTGGGATGTGCTAGACGTGGGCTTCTGAGGCTGCAGGCTCTTGGCGATGCCAGTGATGCTAGCGATGCCCGCTGTGCCAGCCACAGCGCCAATAGGCCTGGACTGCATGATGGCCTCAGGGGTTCCCTCTCTGCCCTGGCCGGCCCCATCTTCTGACAATCGCATCGCCTCGGCCGAAGCAGGGTCAGGGGAGTTCACAAACTTGTAGACGAACTTCTGGCCACTCACTTTCTTGATGATGTTCTGTGGAAAAAAAGCATTTGAGAAGTGACAGAGGCACAGAAACCCAAACAGATTAGTTCTGTTCACTATCAAGGACTTTCAACCTTCCTCAGTCTCTCACACTAACTGATAATTTCATCCACACATCACACAAGTTCAGACATAAAAGATAGATATTATCTGTTACAGAGTATCATATGAATATTTGAGTACTGCCCATATACAAGAGATTATATGACAATGTAGCCTATGCAAAACTTAAGGGTGTGCTGAGACTATTTTGTACTGTAACACTAATGCACTCATGAATATAAATAAATGACTGTAAATATATACATAAATCATCCCCACAAAAGCAGACAAATACACCACCAACTTACAGCAATTTTCTCGACAGAATCTGCTTCATAGCGTGAGCACGTTAATCACCTTGAAAACCATGGGGATAGCATATAATTGCTATGTTCAAAAGGCACAGCATAGCAGGAACCCCCCACGGACACCAGTGACATTTACAGAACAAAACTGCCAGAAAAAAAACCTCTGAACACTGAGATCAAAGCTCACCTAGTGATATGAACAGCAATAACAATGCTATAAAGCAATAACAGTAACACTGAATGAGCAATGAATGAATGAATGAATGAATGAATGAATGAGACTGAACTACAAAGCTCCCCTTAAAAGTATTGCAGACAACTGAATATTGAATTTGAGATTATGTTTCTAAAGACTGAACAGAAACCTTACAGTTGAAGACTGGCCTTAATCTATTTGCTAGAAGACATTCAAGAGGGGACTGCATACAGCTTCAACTGAAGGTAATTTTACATCTTCCCCAGAACCCTGTAGTGAGCCAGAGTAACTTGTTTCAATTTGCACCAATTGTTTGTCTAAAGAGGAGCCTTGCTCCACACAAGCAAAACACACTTGCATTTTTGGACTGTTATAGTTTTGCTAGGTTATTGGAACAGAAATATAATGTGCACCAGGGATTCTTGTTGAGGTGCTGGCTACTATATAACAACTTAAAAAAAAACAACAACAACTACAAAAACCAGCAGCACATTCTAGCTCCATGATGATTTTTTACAACAACAACGATGTTTCAGCCCTGAGGCTCTCTTCAGACCTTGCTCAAGGAGGACTTAATATGAGTTTTTTTTTCCCAAGGTCCCAGAGCGTGTTTTATTCAGGCTGGAGATAAGAGACCATTTCACAGTCTCACCTTGTCGTAGTAGTAGCGCAGGGCTCTGCTGAGCTTGTCGTAGTTCATGTTGGTCTTGTTCTTGCGGAGCCCCCACAGTCTGGCCACCTCCTCGGCATCCAGCAGCTTAAACTCGCCGTCCCCGTTGGGTGTCCACGAGATGAGATGCTTGTGGCTGTGGTTTTCCAGCAGGTGCAGCAGGAATTGCCACAATGTGATGGATGGATCCATGGCTTCTCACAGAGAGAGAGAGAGAGAGAGAGAGAGGGAGGGAGAGAGTGACAGAGAGAAATAGCATGAAAGGACAGACAGAAGAGGAAAGAGAAGACAGATGTTTCAATGCTATGTTTTATTGTCCTTTATCCTGTGTCAACAGTCATGCTAATAAATATTTAAATTTAAATAATAAAAAAAAAAAACACCCACAGAAAGTGTCAGAGACAGACAGAGAGAGGGATGGGGGGGATGAGGGAACACTTCAGCCTCTACACACTGCCACATCATTCAAAGCCTCCTAGATGACACTGGTGAATTAGAGGGGGAGGAACAGACAGCTCAATTTGTAGGCACAAGACAACCTGTGACAAACAGTCTGCCTTTGGCAGCTGCAGTACAGAACATCTGGCTGTGTTTATGATTACTATTACAGTATACATTTATAGTATACATTCTGACCCATTTAATCAACAATTTTTTTGTAATTTTTGCAGAACAGATAAATGCATTCTCTACAAAAAATACTGGAACATCCTGAAAAATAAGTAAACAGATATAAACAACAACTTGAATTGCGTGTTGCAACTTTGTTTTACATTTTTGTTCAGAGATGCAAAATCCAAGAACAAAACCAAATCATTTTACCCTGTAGAACATTTATTTGTACTGGTATTGATTTTGGTTTTAAATTCCTGAGAGCGCATAAATGGGCAGAAATAGTTAGTGTTTATAGCTGAATGGTCTGGACAGGGCTTATGTTATTCAGAGTTCAGTGTTACGCCCTCTATGCAGTTGGCATCATATCACCCAGTGTGATTGGATGAGAGCAGCCCGTTGACAAAAGCGCTGCCAGAGACAAAGTGGAGGGGACGTGCATCACAAGTTAAGGAAGAACACGACGTGAATGCAAATTAATCTTATTACCATTTCCCCCTGTCCAATTACGCAACTCATATCAAATACCTTGGAAACTATCACCATGGTAAAACTGTTAAAGCAACAGTGACTGTGGACTGTGTAAAATTTTTTCCTCTATTTTCAGTAAAATGTGTTATTCAGGTGTTGATAGGCGTATTAAATGCCCGTAATTACTGCATTTGTAACTGCTCTAAACCCAAAGAAATGTACACACTACATTGGTAGGAGCATTCTGGAATAATATGGCCAACCGAAAGCCCACTTAAAAAAAGACTGTCAGTCAGTTCAGCAGTTGACATCTGTGACAATAACATTGAAGTTTAAGCAGTGTGGTTTTAATCATGATATCTAAACTGAGATATATGTAACTTACAAAGACCAGTTCAGCCTTCCTCAACCTCTCTAATTTGTTCTGTGCCATATCAGTGGCATTGCTCTTGACTTTCTTCAAGTGTCTTTAGGTGTCAAGGGTGTTTTTCTCTGTTGAGGGCCCTGTTGTGTTCCATGAGGAAAGCACTGATCCAAACATGCAGTAGTGGTATCTATGGGTCCTTGTTCATCCTGACAACACCACAGTATTTACTGGCACAGAGACTAATAAATCGTAATAGCAAAGCACACATAAACAATGATGGGTGACAAAGGGGGTGTAAATCTGCTTAGAGGCCTGTCCTATGCCATTTGCACGACTTCCAAAAGCCAATTACCTCAGCGTTCTTAAGAGACCAGGATGCAGATGATGCATTTCACTAATACCAGCCTTCATTTACACCATGGAGATACTGAGAACAGTAAAGGTAGTGCCACTGGTGCAGTGACATGAGATGGTGAAATTCATGAAAGAATATGTTGTAGCATAGAATAAATTCCCTGGTTAACTCCAGTGGTTTTTGGTCACTGAGCCATTACAGTGTCAGACAACTACTGCAAATAACAGAAAAGCTTGCACAAAGACCAGCATACACTAGAACAGCTAAAGTGTGAATCAATAGCCCACTCATTTACCTACTGTTTGTTTGTTGACGCAGCTATGAAATATAGGCTCAATTTGCATATTTTGGTTTCACAGTCAGCAGTAGTGGTGGGAGGGCATGTTAGAATTCATCCTGGAATTTTCACTGCTTGTGAGAGGGAAACGGATAATTCAACACCTGAGGGAAGCAGGCCTCTTTGCCAAGACACAGCTGTAGAATCAGCAGCATAGCACAGAGCTAATAGAACAGGTGTTTCCAAAACACACATATAGTATTTAGTCTACATTCTCTCTTTGCTCCTGTAAGTAATTCAACTTCTGAAATGACAACCTGGAGTTTAAATGTGTCAAGAGATATAATAATAAAGAAAGAAAGCATCTTCTCTTTCAAACAGATTTTCATCTGTTTGTATTAGTCACCTCCAAGGCCTCCAACAGGTTGTCAGTATACACGCTCTGGAACAGCACTGACTACTAACATACGTAGCAATATTTAGGCTAGTTACCTGGATAGGAAAACGTAAACTTGATCACTTTTGATATTTAAAACAACTCATATCAGCATCGTCATGATGCTTCATCGCTACATGAAGCCTTTATGTACGGTCTATCTGCACACCATCTGTTAGGCTACTACGGTGAGCAATAATGGATGGTTGATAGCCATTTTACTGAGAGTGCGAGTGTAATATATCAAATACAGTTTAACAGACTTCCGGCTGGTTGTTTTAGACATAGGATGCTTGTGGTGTCCCCCATACACGCCACAGCTGAGAAAAGCAAACTAGCAAGACCAACTGGCGTCAGTCGCTGATAACGTTAAATATAAATCTGTGCAATTGTGTTGATAAGAGGCCTGAATTCATTTCGAAAGACTCCGAAGCAACACTTGTGAACTTACCACTTATTAGAGTGTTTGAGTCCATTTCGTTTGGGTTCTTCAAGGTGTCAATTAACAGCCATAAGTATTTTGTCCAATATGTCAAAAGTCGGTTTGCGTGCCGTCAAAGAGCAGAGGGTGAGACCAGAGAGTACAATTCTGTTTTGCAATTATGTAACACTGCACTAACAACACATGCATCTCCTCCTCCATGTTAGTTGACATTAACGTTAGCTTGTTATCGGTTGTACGCGGCTAGCGAGCAGCTAACGTAGTATCGCTGGCCTTCACCTATGTGTTTGCTAATGTCCGTCGACTTTTGATAGTTACTTCATAGATTTTCCGCGACACAGCCAACTGTTAAAACACGTGTAGCAATACCATAAGTAAGGTGTGGAACTAACGGTAATGATAGCGTGTCGGATCCCTCCCTGCTCTTTTTAAAACCAACTACCAGCTAGCTCGCTAACTTAACTTACAGTTATTCAGAAGCTAGCTAGCACAGCAACTTAAAATGACCAGAAACTAGCTGCTGAGAGCTCTCTTGCTGCGAACTCGTTGTTCGCATACGTGCACCACTGAACCTAAACGAAAGTCTGACTGTACTCATGTCCAAAGCGCCAAAAGTCCTCTCGTTTCCCTCCATGGCTGTTTAGTGTTTCAAATGGTACTAAATACATTATATCATAGGTCGACGAAGCAAGGCGTCCTTTGAAGTCACACACAGACCCGACTTTAATCCTTTGCTTTGCTTTGCTTTGCTTTGCTTTCTCTCGGCTTCCTGTTTCCATAAACGCCCGACTACTTTTGTGCGTTGTACGCTGCACAGCCAGCCTGCCCGCCTGCCTGAACTCCCCTTGGTCGCGAGGACTCATAGCCAGAAACAAACGTCATTCGGCTCATGACGTAAATCGCCTCTCTAGAAAAATGCATGAAGTGTGAAAATCCAAATGAGCTGGTACAACTCTGCTATAGTTCAAGTGTAGCGCTGACTGTTGATGAAAAGTGCATTGAATTGGAAGGAAAATGATCATTTGCAAATGTAGTACTTCAAAAAGCATTTTTTTGTTTAAGCGACAGCTCAGATAAGAATGCCATGATGTCCTCCGCTACAATAGTTTTAAAACGCGACTATCAATAGACCCTGTCCTTAATGATTTTGGTTTTGCTCAGCGTAACCTATGCACCATCTCATAGCCTAGCCTGATGTTTAAATTCACCAAAAAAGGCTCGAACTCATCAATGAGATTTACAAACGAAGAGCGATGTTGTCGCGCACATGGTTAAACATACGCGTATTTTATAGAAATGTGCGCCTCTACAGTGAAAAAGCAATCTATTTCAGGAAGCGGGTCTTACATCCATGCCACAATTCAACATCTAGTTTCCATGGCAACTGTTACTAGTGTGACCGGATATCAGACAGAGGGATGCTGCTAAGAGGAGCTTAAGAAAACTCCTCTAGTAGCCTACAACCGTGACGAGCACATAAAAAAAACTGTAATTAATTTGAGAATCAAATTATCTGCGCCTTTATTATCATATCTTTATCACACATGGCCACCTTTTACTGAAGGGCAGTGGAAAAAATCATGTGTTAAGGTGAAATGAAATTTGACCCAATCAAATGTGTGGTCTTCAAGAAAAATGGTAAATGATTAGTGGTCAAAGAGGGTTGAGGAATGCATGATGTTGCCATGGTAGTTTCAAATGTGACTTCCAGATGACTTTGTCAATGGTGTGGTGTGAGTGGTGTGAACAGAAAGACAACTTTATGTTGTGTTAGATCGAGGAACACAAACAGCCTATGATTAACTACAATGGTGTACCACCACACAATATAGTTATACACCAAGGATACACAAAAAAAGATTTAACAACACATAAAAGTACATTTTTTTAATCACTGCATACTAGACAGCAAGAATATATAAAACATAATTGATGCTTCCACTGGGGTGCTAGTTTTAACTGTTAAATGTGACTTTTACTGTGTATGGTGTATTTTCATTGCACGTACAAGAACTTGTTTGAAACAAATGAGGCTCTCTGCAAGAAAACAAAAAAATACATGACGCCCAAAGCCAAAGCATAAATCAGCTTTTTAGAAGACCTCTCTTCTCTGTGCCTCAGGAAGGTCAGTCAAACCTTGCAGTTCTCGGAGACCCTGGTAACAGAGAAAACTGCCCGTGTAAATTATGTCTCACAATGTATCAATAATTATATCCAGATAATTTCGTTCTACTTTAGACATTGTGTTAGAAGTCTACATCAGAAATGCACAGAACTCAAATACAACACAATATTTCATTGTTTAAAGACTTGAAAACTGACCTCTAGTACCATGCGAATATTGGCTTTGATTTTGGCTGAATCTTTGGTAAGTACCTCTGAGTATCTGAAAAATTAAAGAAAAAAAATCACCATGTTATCTATCCATTACAAAAATGCAATTATGTTACACCATGGCTGTATTCCAGGACAGGAGGTTTATATCCCTGTTGTTCCAGGTCACCAAGTAGGAAAAAAAATGAGAAATTTGATACAATATAGACTGAATAGTGAATCGTCAACTCACACCAGGTGAATGGGGCCCTGTAACTTAGCTTCAGTTTAATTTCGCTATGCCCCATTCAGTTAACATTAGTTATTGGTTTGTTATTTGGTCCCTGTTGCTTCAAATTTTCTGGTTCTTTTTCCTACAGGCAGCATTCAGTGACCTTGAACAGCAGGGCTATTGACTGATTCACATCAGAGTTTTTCTGAACCTCTACGCTGCTACGACCACCCATGTCGATATACAATTGTTCAGTATGTTCATGAAACATACTGTTCCAGTTACTGCCAAAGCCAGTAGCCACACAAATTCAGGGACACAAATGAAGTTGAAACTGAGAGGACATTATCTGAGGCATTGGTAAGAATTCATTTACATCACATTTATGCACTTTGCAGATGCTTTTATCCAGAGCGACTTACAAAATGATTAACAATCAATTACATAGAAGAAATTCTGGAAATAATACCACTTGGGGGTTTCCAGAGGGTGAGAATGCTGAAGTGGAGTCAAGTGCTGAATGAGAATGAGTGCAGTGGGGGTGGGTGGCTAGGGAAGCACAGGCTAAGTGCTAGGACAGGAGATGCTCTCTGAAGAGCTAGGTCTTTAAGAGGTTCTTGAAGACAGACAGGAACATCCCTGCTCTGGTAGTGCTTGGTGGGTCATTCTATGCTAGTGGCTGTCCTGACATATTAAAAGAGTCTAGATGTCTTTTGCAAGGTGCTGGGACTGCCTGACGACATTCCTTTGATGACCAGAATTGACGAGAAGTGACATAAGCCTTCTGAGAGCACTTAAGTAGGTAGGTGCAGAACCATTAAGCACTTTGTAAGCATTAATGATTCGAATTTGATGCGGGCTGCCAGGGGTATCCAGTGTAGCTCAATGAACAGAGGGGTGATGTGTTCTTTTGGGCTGATTGAAGACCAGACGTGC
Organism: Tenualosa ilisha; assembly: GCA_015244755.2. Lineage (NCBI taxonomy): Eukaryota > Metazoa > Chordata > Actinopteri > Clupeiformes > Clupeidae > Tenualosa > Tenualosa ilisha. The sequence continues at coordinate 432,207 of PYXC01002110.1, forward strand.
CACCGTGTTCTGGACCACCTGTAGCAGTTTCACAGCACACGCTGGGAGGCCTGTTAGAGGGGCATTGCAGCAGTCAAGGTGAGAGATAACCATAATTTGTACAAGAAGTTGGGTGGCCTGTTGGGTTAGGTCTGGTCTAACCTTTCTTTTATTAAATACTGCAAAGCGGCAAGGCCAGGCGACAGAGGCAATATGATCTTTAAAGGTCAGCTGGTCGTCGATCATGACGCCTAGGTTTCTTGCTACTTTGGTAAAAGCAAGTGATAAGGAGTCAATTTTGATGCAGATGTTATGATGTATAGTTGCTTTAGCTTGAGGTGATGGGCTTTCATCCATGCAGATATGTCCGAGAGACTCGTGCTGAGACAGTCGAGTCATCAGGTGGGATGAACAGATAGAGCTGGGTATCATCAACATAGCAGTCATATGAGAAGGCATGCGGATGATCTGGCCCAACGAGGTGGTATACATGGCAAAGAGGAGGGGCCCTAGCACCAATCCTTGGGACCCCCTGTGACGAAGTGGTGTGGTGCAGATGTGGGACCTGGCCAGGACACATTGAATGACCACTCAGTGAGGTAGATTCAAACCAGGAGTGTGCTTTACCTGTGAATCCAATTTTGAGTATGGTCAGTAGGATACTGTGATTGACCATGTCAAATGCTGCTGATAGGTCAAGCAGGATGAGTACCGAAGATTTCACTATCGCTCTGGCTTCTTTTAAGGCTTCAGTCACAGACAACAGCGCTGTTTCAGTGGGGTGGCCACTTTTAAAGCCAGTTTGGCTGGGGTCAACGAGGTTGTTTCAGGAGTGGAATTCTGTGACCTGTCTGAAGACTGCCCTTTCAATGGTCTTAGAAAGCAACAGGAGGAGAGACACTGGCCGATAATTTTCCACTTGAGAGGGAGCAGGGAAAGGTTTTTTAAGTGGCGGTGTTACCAGAGCCTGTTTGAATGCGGTAGGTAATGATACTGTTCCTGAAATGTTCCTTATACTAAAAATCTAAGCTTCCAAGGGCCAATGCAAAATTATGAGCACCAGGTTCAACAGATTCAAGAGAAAATGTTTTATATCAGAAAACCCACAGGTTGCCTTAGCCAGAGGTTGTTAAACTGGGGTACGAGTAGTCCTTGAGGTACTTGGATCAATTTTAGGGGGTACACAAAATTAATCCGGGAATGGGTTCTCAGTTCTCACCAGCATACAGATAACATGGAAAAGAATCTTACACCTAGACTATCCCCAATACAACCCATAATGTGTATGCCATATAACCATATACCATGTATTCACATATTGTGTAGAATTTTTATAGCAAGTGACCTGTGATGCAGGGGTACTCCGTAGGACTCAGAGTGTCACAGGGGGTATGCAACAGTTGAAGGTTTGGAAACCACTGGTCTACGCCTTTCTATATGATGCCACACTGCTTAATGACAAACATGTCACACTAACTTATGGGCATCTTATTTGAGCAAATGATCTTTTCAGTGGAAAACTGGCTTGTATCCATAATGTTGTTCAAAATCACTGACTGCTCAAACTATGAAATAAAAGCAATGGGCCACACTACATTTTATTTTAAGTCTTCATGACAGGGCACTTGAAAGAGAGCAGATGGCTTCAATTAGCTCCTGGCTATAGTTTGGCCACCCCTGCCCTAAACAGTTAGTGTCCATTTACCAATTCCATAAATAAAATCACTAATGTGATCCAATGATGATCCAGACAAGGCGGTGCCACGTTAGAGATGAACAGTGTTTCAGAGAAACAATGTCAACAAATCAAACATTATGGTGGGAAGACTATGGGCACGAGTTCATCAAACCAGCTACAATCACTTAATTGGACCCTCCTCAACACCTGAAGTTGCCCAGTCAATGATGGTAGCTGGCATCTTCCACATGGAACACTGTTCGGTACCTACCTGGCACCGCCTTGTCCGGATCATCGTTGGATCACGTTGAATAGATATTTCAGTTATCATGACATGGTGCTGTCTCTTTTGAACATGCACTAGCACTTTTTAAAGAATCTGTGTATTTGTAGCATTTCAGATATCTCTTTTTCACTACTTAGGATCTTATGTGTAGAGACAGCCTTAGTTGTTGCTACTTATACATGTACTTGACAAGGTAGTGTGAGGTAGTGGCAAGGTTTGCTGGTGTTATGTCTGTGTCTGTGTGTGTACACAGGTATGCATGCAAATTCTACACATTCTCTTTCTTGGCTACTGCAATAATGTTTATTTTATCTTTTGCATACTTAAGTAAGATAAAATTGTACTGAGTTGTGTGTTCTTTGTCTATTAGGAGTCAATTACTCACGCTGTGAGCTGACTGGTCTTCTTCTCAATGAACTTCAAAGCTTCTGCATGCGTGAACTCCACAAAAAATCCATACCCCACAGCCACAAATATTTTTGAGGCATCAGGCCTGAAGAAGGTTAATGGAACACCTTAAGCATCATCATGAAAAACAGAAAAAACTTAACGGATTTGAGACAATTACATTACACTTTTTTTATACTTACACATGAGCTTGAACGTAGAAATTGCACCCAAGGTCTACCTCAGTCTTAAGATCACTACTTCCAGATTTCTATTTCAAAAAATGAAAATTGTTTTTCAAAGGGGACTTAAAAGGACTTTCCTCAATCCCACTGGGTGCGTTAAGTGTGTTCATGCTAAACATTTAAGATCTTACCTGTATACTTTCAATTGTGTTTTTTAACTGGAGGTACTGAGCAATCTTGTCATATACATCATCTCTTTGCTCCAACACTTTCCTGTCAAAAATACACCTCAGATGAGTAAGTCAGACATGCAAGGAAAAACAAATATGTACCCAACACTTGGAATAACATACCCACGGGCAGACACTTACTGCAAATCTCTTTTTAACACCTCATTTATAAATGTTTCATACTGCAGCACCTTCTCGTCAATGTTATTATTCGCTGTGGTCATTGCGGATGTGTAACTGGTTTAACGTCCACATAAGGTTTCAGCTATGAGGAAATAAAAACAAATGATCCGTATAAATATAGCTATAAATCTGCCAGAACAGCTCATGTGATGTCGAATTCAGCATGCAACTACTACATGCAAAGCAAGATGCAGCAAAGATTAAACGAAAACCGGCAATCATGCTACACATACACAAAATGGTTACATGCAAGCTATTGTACTTTTACCTTGTTGAAGCTTGAAGCTGCTCTGAATGGATAAAGTTAGTATAAACCCAGCTAAACTGAGACACCACTGCTTGCAGTCTCTCGTCACTTGCCTAGCTTTCTCAAACATTTCCTCCCGCTAGGAATGTTGGGAAATAATATGTTTTAAAAGTCGCCAAAAACATTCTAGTTTCCCAATCATGGGATTTCCTGAAAATATAAATTGCATAAATTTTTATTTTTGCACCGTATTTTATTGACATTTCACGTTTTTGTCAGTATTGAATTGTTGATGGCAAATTGCCTTTATTGACGTACAGCTTTTATTTTGAAATGACGTACTAATATAAATGCACTACGTTGATGCGATAAGCTTTTTGTAAAAATGAATAAACACAGTCTCTAAAAATATAGTGATATTAGAGATCCTAAATCAGATCAAATTGTATGGTTAAAAAGCACAACTTCGATTTATGTCAAAGGTCATTGAGGACCACCCCTTCCTGGTTGGCTGTAGCTGTGGTGCATTGCTAACTTAGGCAGTCTGCAGGCATGGCTAGCGTGACGCTAGTTTGTAAGATTAATATGTCCTTGGAATTATTATTTCTTTAATATTTTGCCTTCATGACTACTGTTTTGTTGCTGTTCTCCGTTGAGTATAAAGATCCACATTTGCCATCCAGTACAGTAAACAAGTGTTACTGGTGAGCTTCCTGTAATTGTAACTTAGGAAACTACTTGTGTGCCAAGGCTAGCGATATACTGCTTGGTGGCTAACAAGCAGGCTAACGACAGTAGAACTGAAAATGTCTGGACCCGAGTTGCTTTTGGATTCCAGTATCCGTGTTTGGGTAGTTTTACCGATTGTCTTTATCACTTTTTTCGTTGGAGTTATCCGTCACTATGTCACACAACTTTTACACAGTGACAAGAAAGTAGATCTTGAACAAGTGTCTGACAGGTGAGAGATCACTTATCTTTCCTGCATTGTGTATGATTAGCATATTATGTTGTACCATAACTTGGTTGTTACACTGTTAGCAATAAAGTTTCAATGGTAACTTTTAAATTTGTCTGTCTTTACAGTCAAGTGTTAATGAGGAGCCGAATACTGAGAGAGAATGGAAAGTACATACCTAAACAGGTAACAAGCACAATACTACTAACCACACACCGACTAACAGTTTTGTCACAGTCCAGTAGCATTGTGTTTAATACAGCGATAATCCTACTGTTGTGCTGATGAAAACAATGTTGTTTTTCATGTAGTCATTTGCCATGCGGAAACATTATTTCAATGATGCGGAAACTGGGTTTTTCAAGAAAGTCAAGAGAAAGGTTGTTCCTAAAAATCCTATGACAGGTGAAGTGCATGTCCTTTACTATCTCTTTACCTACTACTGGCAGATTGATGATAGATTGTAGCAAGTAGTAGTCACAGCCTCCATGCTCACATACTGTCAGTGCTTGCATTTGATTTTCTTCCCTCTTGTTTCAGACCCCAGTATGGTGACAGACATGATGAAAGGAAATCTGACGAATGTGCTTCCAATGATATTGATTGGTGGATGGATAAATTGGGCCTTTTCTGGCTTTGTCACAAGTACTTAGAAATGCTTCTGGTTTCCTCTTCATTCATATGCCTTAAGGCTGTTTTCAGACTGTTAATGTGAACAAGTGCAATTTACAAATGTGTGGGATTCATGTCTAGCTGGACTGTAGTGGTTTACTTTTGTCAAGAATGAAATACTTGTTTTTACAGATAACCATGGACTCATAACATTTCTTGTCATGATTTCCCCCTAGCTAAGGTTCCCTTTCCATTGACCCTGAGATTTAAACCAATGCTTCAAAGAGGAATTGAGTTGCTTTCACTTGATGCCTCCTGGTAAGCCTCTTAAGATTGTTCTGCTCATATTGTGACCTGTGATTCTGAGTCGCACTTAATTTGGCACTCTATTGTCTGAGTCATTTCAAGTGTTTAAAATGAATTAATGAATGAAGACGAATTGAATGAGTTGGAGAAAGTTAAGATGATTAGGAAAATGAAGCATAATTAAATCTGACTTTAATACTTGTTTGCTATAAGTCACATTCGGAGACTGGTTTAGCCAAAGACAGTCTTGTCTTGTTGCAAATTTGTTTCACACTGAAATGGGCTCTGTGTTGAATTGGACAGGGTGAGCTCTGCTTCTTGGTACTTCCTCAATGTTTTTGGGTTACGCAGTATGTACAGCCTTATACTTGGACAAGACAATGGTAAGCCAGACCTTCAGCCCTACACACCTTGAGCTTTCCCTGAGTAATTTTATTGTGATTATTTATCCAACTATATGCTGAGAGTAGTAATGGTCTACAGTTTGCATGCAATGTGCTACACTAGTGTTAGGGTTCTCATTATTTCATTACACCACAAAAATGCCTTTCATAGACAGGAATTTCTCAAAACGTGTCTACAAACCTTTAGATAGAGATATTTTATTTATCCAGAGGGAGTTAATATTTAAAGTGTAATAAGAAACCAGACTAAGTTGTGTATTTTGTATGTTTTATACTAAGGTTGTGTTTGTGTGTGTTTTGTGTGACTTATTAAAGCTGCTGATCAGTCAAGGATCATGCAAGACCAAATGACTGGAGCTGCTATGGCAATGCCTCCAGACCCAAACAAGGCCTTCAAGGTATGTTCAGTGTCTTTTTGTTGTGAAATCCTGTAGTCAAAAATTCTATGTAGGCAAGTAGGTGGATCACTGCAATCTTTATTTAAGTACAGAAATTAGCCCACAATCCTAATGCGCTAGCAAACAAAATATAAAATATTGCAATGCTACGAAGACTTTTCAGAGTGTTATAATGAATAATCCTCAATACCTCCTGTGGCATATTAACCTCAAGGTTCTAGAATGATCCCTTTTTAATGAGTGAAGGAAGCAGTTCCTAAAATATTTAGAAAGTAAACGAGAAGAGCTAATTAGGATTGCGACTTCATGTGTCAGTGAAGAGGACCAGGAGTAAATTATTAATAAATGGCAGACTTTCACCTTCCCCAGCAAACGTGTTGATCCAGTAGGAATAGCACCTTGAGATGAGTGTGTCAATGAAGAGCAAATGAAGTGTTGTTAAAAAAACTGAGCACATCTTTAACCAGAGCTTTGTTTTACCCCTGATGCTATTACAGAGTGAATGGGAGGCTCTGGAGATTGTTGAGCACAAGTGGGCACTGGAGAACGTGGAGGAAGAGCTTATGGCTCAAGACCTTAACTTCCGTGGCCTCTTCAGTCAGGAGCTCAAGCGTTCAGCCTTCTGAAGATGGGTTTTCTGCTCATTCTTTGGTACTTGGAAATGAGACTGGTCAATGAGTTGACTGGTCAGTTGCTTTATGTGAACATTTGGCCCAGATGGACAACTGAACGTTCACTGAAAATGTCTTAATGTATGGGTGGATTTTGAAGAAAAAACTGAATGTTGACAAGGAGGGACATTTAACATCAAATGGTGCAGCAAAGATACACCAGCCAATTATATTCATACATAACACAACCTAGTTTTTCATAACATTCATCTGAAACAAATGATTCCAAAGGGGTCGGTCGTTCTTTTGAGTATTTTATATTCTATAATATTGTTATATTTGTTCAGAGAAATCAGAGATTGTTATGATTCAGTTATTGTTCAAATCTTTTTTCCACTTGAATGTCTTTGGCTTTTGCACCTTTTCAAATTCAGTGCCAAATGATCATTAGTCCTTCTCTCTGCTGTAGTTACGTGCACCTGAATTAAAGTATGCCCGGTCTGCTCATTACTACTGAAAATTGAAAATATGTTAGTGTTTTACATATTTAATAAAAAAATTACCTGTGGATATCTAGGCATATGTTGTCCGTAGCTTCATTCTGAAATATGTGCGCATATGTTGTTAAGGCAAGATGCTGGCAAAACATTCAACATTTTAAGAAGAGAATTGTCAACCATACACTATTTTAAATAGCGTTTTTGTTTTATTTACATTTCATTGATTTTGTACAGACATGTAATGGTTTACATTACACACAAAGATCTGTGATGCATTCATACCCTGTGGAAAACAACAATAATAATGCGCAATTGCGCATCTCACCCGTAGAAAAAAAGTGTGCACAGTGGACAAAATGTCCATCATTACACTGAGTTACTTGTGAAGTTGTTGAAAAAAAATGATTCTTAGTTGTATTCTGTGGTCCAGACCAATAATGAGGTGAACAGTTTCACATACGTAGATTTTAGTTGAAGACCAAAACATTTGCAAAGAAATGAAGTCACTTTAAAATCAAACCAACTGATAATGGCTAAACCTGAGCTTTCTCCAATACATCTTGGTAGGTTTTAGCTAGCTTTGAATCTTTCTGCGGTCTCGTCTTTCATGTCATAAAACTATATATTTATAATCAACCTGACACTAGTCACTTATCTGCCCATGTAGTACTGGTAGTCATACTGCACTGAACATAAAGTAATCCATAAAATGAATGAAGAATCCACCAATGATTTTTTTAGTGGAAAGAAATGTCCCCTGAATAAATCATCTAAATGAAGAACTTCTGCTGGCATTATCACTGAAATTATAATACAGCTACCCTCAAGCAGGGACTGTTCCATCCTATCTGCAAGTACAAATGGAAGACAAGCAGGTCAAAAATTCAGTTGAAGCCTCTTTTTGATAACAGCAGTGAACACTGAGTTTTACAGCATAAAAAATCTGTTGGCTGTTGAAGGTTATATAAAACACCATCTATTTGACAGCTCCATGTGTTGCAGACAAGTGTGCATCAGAATATTCTCCTAGTCAGTGCTCTCTACATTTAAAACATCCTAATACTTTAGGTGGGGAGGTAGTGGGGGCACCACCACAGTTCATGTGAAGGCAAAAGCAAAGTGACATCTGTAGAAGTCCTCCCTAATATACAGCAGTTTTCCAGACTGTGCTATGCAAAAAAATACAGGTTCGCCATTCTGCATTATTACTTATTCAAGCCACTGATTGACAGTCTACATCCCTTATGAAAACAAATGAAATATAGCCTCTCAAGCAATTAAGTGTGAAGTACCTTTAAGCATTTTACACTTACAGCAGTATATACGTGAAAGAGATAGCAGTTTGACCACATAGTAGAGAGGATGTTCAACTATAGCCTGCTTGCCGCCATATCCACAGTGTGTCAAGTTTGTACCCCTCCAAATCACCTCAGTACTATATGCAGGCCTTGGCCATACAGTCCACTCATCTTATTTATCAGGGCACTTTAAATGAAATCCAAGCAAATGAAAAATATCAGGAGTCCCATTATTGGTCGGCAAAAGAACATACCGAAAGCAACAAACAGACCAAGTGTAAAATCTCCCTCAAGCCTATTAATCATCATTTATTTATATCAAAAGAAGCGTATACAATATAATAATAATATATTTAATCTATAAACAAAATAAAAGTAAATGTCACCAGTCCCCTGCATCTGATCCAGATGATCGAAGAGAATACAATACAAAAATACTGTACAGATGCAATTTAAAAAAATCGACAGATCAAGAGCTCTATCCAGAAAGCACTTAGCTGATATATTAGCATTGCTCAAATGAATATAGAAATTGCACAAGTGTTGGGGGGACAAAAAAGAAAAGTGTATAATTTAAATGTGTTGTTGCTGTGTCTATTGTAAAAGGTAAAAAATACAAACTCCTCCATAGAAATATGTATCTGTGTCCTGCAACAGAGGGATTTTTTTTTTTTTTTTTTTTTTTTTTTTAAAAAGAACAAGAGGAAGATCCATTTAAAAAGCATTCTGATACCACTGGGGAAACTGTCAGGACACATACCGACCATGAAAGCGGAAAGAAAAGAAACATAAAATCCCACCATTGTCCCTCATAATTAATCTTAAAACGAACAATAAATAATCACAAGATTCAAAGCTACTGTTCAACCACATCTGTCTGTATGTAAAATATGCCTTAAGAAATATGTGGTCTTACAGCTTGCCTTGCAGGATCACGTATTGCAACTTGTCTGCCACATGTGTTTGTGCAGTCCCTGATATGACGGAGGGTGGGAGGAATGGAATGTGATTCTGAGATAACTGTGATACTTCTCTAACAAATGAACAAGAAGAATAAGAAGGGAAAAAAAGAATCCTTTCCTGTTCAGCCACAGTTCTAAGATATAACCCCTGTTAAGAATCCTCTCTGTAGCATACTCCACAAAGCCAACTGCAGATGGGAGTAGTGAGGGATGGGCAGAAACAGAATCAGACACGGTGGAATACATCTGTTTGCATTTGCAATCCCTTCCCCCTGCCTTGTCTTTTGCAGTGGCTACATTCATTTTCATGAATGGGGGAAAAAAGTAGCAACAACCCAAACATTCAGAGCAAACAGAATAGATAATCATGCTGAAAAGCCAGACAAACTCGCCCTCCACTTTGAAATCTGCCTGCAGCCACCAGTCCTGTTCCCTTTAAAACCACTGCTCACTGTTCTCTCTCCACCTCACATCGCCCCAGTCGCTTCCTCTCTCTTGCGTCCCCCTTCCATCTTTCCCTCCCTCCTCTTCACTACCTCTACTCGGCCTGAGATTTTAGCCTCTGCCTCTGCTTTCATGTTTGCAAAGAGGTAGAAGGTTCAAGTTTTCGTTTTCTGTTGGGTTTTTTTTGTCTTTTTTTTTTCTTCAGAAAAGAACAATGAAACAAAAAAACAAAAAAAGAAAAGAAAAATCCCAAGACACCCAAAAGAGGATGGGAGGAAAATAAAACCATCAAACAAAACAAAACTGGAAAAAAAAAAGACGCGAGAGAAACAGCTTCAGTCGGTTTCCATGTTGACACAGGAAGCAGCACCAGCCAGGCCGTCGTGGTTGGAGGAAGTGAAGTCGTTTGCGGGCTTCACCGAGGCAGCACAACTGTCTGCAGGGGCAGGCAGAGTGGGTTTGCGGATCTTGTCTTGGCGCTGGTAGAACAGGACATAGGCAGCATTGGTCTGCAGAGACAGAGATGGAGTTTTACTTCATCGATCTAAGTGGTCAATGAATAAACACTGAATCACTGACTTAGACATGCACAAACCCCAGAAAGTTCACTCAAAACACACACAAACACACACACACACACACACACACACACACACACACACACAGAGCAGACTTGCTGCGTAATAATGACTGAGTCATTATGAAGAAACTATAGTGGATGACAATAATGTTTTCTGCACATACCACTATTTGATCCTCTTTTGCATAGATCACCTTGCTGTCATCAAAGTAATACCACTGCCCATTGTCTTTGTTCCGGGCATAACTGGTATCTGAGAAGAGATGGAGAGATCCACATTTTAAAGATCTACATCTTAAAGAATTTCACAAAAGTACTTCAATAATTTATATAGGCTATCCAGTCATGTGATGGAGATCAATTTTGTCTTGTAAAAACAACATTTAGTCTAAATCCTAATGTCCATCCTACCTTGAATCCCTGAACCCTTGAAGGCTTAATTGGTATGAATCAGCCAAGCATGGAGCCAATTCATGCCAGTTAAATCTTTAAGGGTTAAGGGCATAGAGCTTATGCTTCGTTCACATACACAATATCAGCCACGATTTGGAGACTGCCAATAAATCTGCAAACTCTCCAGTGTTCAAATTACATGACTTGCATTTTTGTGATTGAGTGTCTCTCACAGTACGACCTAGATGTCTGCATTACACAATGTTTCACCCAGGGAAAACCTCATTCAAGTGGGCCTACAGTCCAAAATGTAGCCTATCATATTTGTTGATGCATGTCTGTGAGTATCCTTAGGTATTTGCACTTAATGTCTGCAGTGACTTTAAATGACAAATATATTGGCGATATGCCAAATTTTTGTGAATTTTATCCTCCCAACTGCAAACTTCTATTAACTATCACAACTAACACTTTGTCATTTCACCATCCGTTGAGTTATCCCAAGTAGCCTATTCAGCATGTGACCTGAAATATTTTCAAAGTTTAGCAGTAGGCTAAAGCCCTTATAAGCCATAGGCTATGCTACCTTTACAGGTCCAAAAGCTGTGCGGAGTCAAAACTATTTAAATCACCTTTTATCTAAAAAGCATGGATTCACCATTCAACAACATTAGTAGGCGAGATGGAAATACATGATATCCTTTACTTTCATGATTAAATACAGGCTAAGTGTTTTTGCTGCAAACAATCTGTCAAGGGCTGGTACCCTTTGTTATTAATCTTAAGCTTTACTTGTGGAAAAGGCTACCTTGGACGGTGGTGCATATTTTGAATTTTCCTTGTGGGTGAGACGAAGGCAAAGAGTTAGGCTTTCTACTCCATAAGAAGTTAATACAATCTACTTAAATTTACAAGCAGCTTGTAGTCTAATGGCAATATTCCAACGAATTTTCTAGTTTTGTTATACAATGATCTCAAAACTTGTGAATTACTGGTGAAGGTTATGTGGAGTAGACTAGCTTTGAGCACTCCCCAAATATTTTTTTGCCTTGTGCTGGAAGCTAGCTGCATACGAATATTTCGAGAGTTTCGAGAATTTCGCATGCTGTTCCCCGACAACTTGCAAAAAGGCCACAATTGCCATTAATCGCGTCTGAGTTCAAACCTGATTACTTGTTCTCTGTCGTTTTACCTACGAGGCAAGTCGACTACCTGTGATTTCCAAGCCGACCCTCTGATCTGGAATTCCTTTCTAAAATCGTGTAGTCTGAACTTGGCTTTTAGAGAACTGAAAAATGTGTTACGTGATGTGTTAAGTGATGTGATACGTCAGACAACAAAGAGAGAGAGGGTGTGGGTGTGTAAGCACTCACAGTGTCCATCTCTGAGGCCTCCATAATGGTTTGACACAGCCATGAGGTCGTAGCGACTGGGAGGCTCCCCATTGGCTCCGGGCTTTCGCAAGAGGTAGTCAGAGAAGTCTAGTTCTCTATGACCAGAGAGAGAGAGAGAGAGAGAGCAAACTAGATCAACAAAGAGTAAGAGGATCTTGTCACTGCCACAGCAGGACCCTTCAGCTAAGGGCCATCAGCCTTCCATCAGCCCTACAGGGTCCATCACATCTCCAGCAGCTGGGCATTCAGCAATTCATTATTCATCATACTTCTCCATTAACTGATGTTTGTAACTCATCACCTGGTATCTACGGAAGGGCCATGTCACTACTCTTTATTTACAAGCTACTCTACACACATGTTGAAATTCTGAAGCACATTTCTGTTCTTCCAAATACACAGCATGCTATAGAAGGGTGGGCTCTCACCGTAGGGGGAATTCCACTAAAGTGTCCAGCTTCTCACGTGAGTACTTTGTGTAGGAAAAGCGCTTGAGGTGGATGATGAGAACTTCTGGAAGAGACCACAAATCCAGTTTCTTGGTGGCAAGCTGGTGCTTCTTACATATGGGGCAGTACCTGTACAGATACACAAAAAAGCATTTCAGTACACAAAAAAGCAAAGCAGTTTAAGTATTAACATCACAGCTGTTTCCACACAGTTTTCTGTTTTAACATTCCATAACTGTGTTTGTTATATAAATGTAGAAAAAATAGTTTGGGATCGAAACAGAACGTTCAGTCATGTTTTTGTTTTTACTGTTGAAACGGTGTATAGACATGGAAAACTCAAGTTTTACGGATGGTGCTGGGGTTTTAGGGGTCCTCCATGTTAAACTGAAGGAACATGTCACTCGCAGGCACGCTCACTCCTCATAAAAGAGTTTTTGCCATTACTTTGGTTTATAAATAAATAAAACTAAATGGTAATTTTATGAAAGAACTTGTTCATCTCCCAACTCTAATTTCAGCACAAATTAGTTTTTTAAAAAACCATGTCTAATGTCTACTAGTGGATTACATTAACGTAATTGTGGCCAAGTATTAATTTAACATCAGCATTGATGGGTTTCATTGACTTCATAAGCCACAATTACGAATCTAGCAGTACAAATCTGTTGCCTCAAACATCTATAATTACCTCTGCTAAATGGCTTCATTATAATTCATCCATGAAACTACAGTAATGGTTGCGGAAAATGATGAATGTGGTAGTGAGTCTGTGTATTTCGATGGGCCATCTCAACACTCATGTCTGCACTTTAATAACCGAAGCTTGACGGCTTTTGTGTGTGTTTTTAATGTTCGGTGATGAATCACCCTAATGTTAATGAACGAGAGGAGGATGGGGAGACAGAAAAAGAGAGAAAGAGAGAGAGAGTGTAAAACAAAGGGGGATGGAGACAGAGAAAAAGAGAGAGAGGATGGAGAGTGGGGTAATTACCAGGGATTCTCCTCCTCCAGGGTCTCCACAGTGGTGAAGAGTTCGATGCACTCCTGCAGCCGCACAGTGGTTTGCTGATGGGGTACCTCCACGCTGGCGTGTTTGACATATCTCTGTTGGACACAGAGATATGTCAAACACAGATACAGATAAGTCACTCACACACTATGAAAATGGCAATGCTGATAAAGAGAAGTTGGAACTGTTTGTGAAAAAATGCACACTCATAGGCATAATTACCTAGTATACATTCAAACACACGTGTTTACAGACTTGCTATGTCTTTGCTAAGCTTAGAATCGATAGTCATTTTTAGGTTACTTCAGTAAACAGGAGACCTAGCCACACTTTGACGTTGAATCGAGGAATAGATTTATTCTGCCTTGCACAGCAGGAGAGAGGCCAGATACAGAGTGGCATAAAGCATCCAGGATCAGAGCTTCTCTAAAGAGGCGCATGAAGAATGCACTGGGCTACGGGGTCAGCATGACCCTGGACACTTCACTTAATGACAGGACCGGAAGGAAGTAACATCAGATCAGAATTAAGGTTGACAATGAACAATGAAGGCCACACCAGTAATAAACAGTGTCACCATGCACTAATTGGCATGCTTATAAAAAGTATAGAATATATTCAGTTTTGCCACTCTCTCAGAATAAAATGGATCCTATTACAACATGGCTGCAACATGTCTTTGAAGTGCAACTATGTTTTTAAAAGGTACCCTATGAAAGGTTTTGTACCTCAATATAACCATCTTATACCGTCATTCTGATGGTAAAATAACTTGCAACTGTGAAAATGACGCACCACTTGCACCTGTACCTGGGCTTAATACATAAATAACTGCCTTGCCCACCCTAACCCTTGGACTCAACTGTCATGAAGCAAATTCATGCAAGTTAAGTCTTTGAGAGTTCAAGGCTTAATACAGTATAGGGCTTAGAGGCGACATTGGGATTTAACCCATCTCTACCTTTAGGGACCCACCTCTTCACTATGGTGGGATACCTGAGGCATATCTAATCCATTTCTCTCACAGACCCAGGCACAAAAAACACACAAACTTGGAAAAGACGAGGTGTGAGCCTCAGTACTCTCATGCCTACTGTACCTCGGCCTCGTTCTCGTCGTAGTATTTCTTCTTCATGTCTGGGTCCCAGTCAATGGCCACGTAAGGTTGGGCTGCAGATGGAATCAGAGCAAACCAGCTTCTTATTATAAAATCAAACTCATACACTCACACATGCACACACACACACACACACACATCAATTCTGTTCATATTCACAAAGCAAATGTAAAACCACAACGAAAAGAAAAACCAAATGATGAATAAATTGATAATGAAGTGAAACTGAAGCAAAGAGGTTTAGAGAGCATTAAAGGTTGTGCTGTGTGTGGTGTTGTTTACAGGGGATGTGTTTTGACCCCTCTGTTCTCTGACCCTGAAACCTTTTACATGCTTCTTCCTCAAAGAGCTCCATCTCATCTCGTCTCGTATCGTATCACAGCGGACATGCTACTAGACCTTTACTCAACTTGGTGACAAGCTTGTTGACAAAGGGCGTGCCAGAAAGATTAAATGATGAGATGGTGGCCGTTTGAGAGCCTGCAAGTGTGTGTGTGTGTTTTGTATACGGGAACCATGGGTGTGTGAGCGCACATGTATAACATGACACACTGATTCATTTACAACCCTACACACACACACACAATTGGCAATTTGTCTGTGCCCCCCTTGTGTTTCAATATCTCACTTGACAAACTCACCAGATGCCGACATCACAGAGCCCACATGACTGGGCTGGCCCAGCAGAGTGTAAATTACGCAAATGATGAATAATGAAACAACAGTTAAAGTTGGGAGGGGTGATGAAACTCAGTTTCCATTTTCTGCGTCCCTCTCAGTTAGTGTTACTAAGATGTCTTATGTCAGAAACTGACCTGGAGAAATGTATCCATGCTTTTATCTCTAATAGGGTTGACTACTGTCTTTTTATAGGATTTCCAAAAAAAGGCCAGTGAGAAACTCCAAATGATACAAAATGCTACAGAAATTAGCAAATTAGGTCACTGCACTGGCTCCCAGTGAGTCACAGAATTGATTTTAAAGCACGACTGCTGGTTTTTAAAGCAGATAATTGGACTGGCCCACAATATATCTCTGATATGTTTCAGCAATGTACTTCACCCAGGTGTCTCAGATCACAAGAGAGGAATCTTTTAGTTCAACCTGCAGCTAAAACAAGATGTGGTGAGGCAGCTTTTAATGTCCATGCAGTTCAGCTCTGGAACCAACTCCCTGATGAAATAAAAAGTGCTCCCACAGTATCCAGTTTTAAATCCAGACTTAAGACTAAGCTTTTTACTGATGCCAACAGATAACTGTTTTATCATTTGTTTCTGTAACTTGTTTTATAAAACTTTTACTCTGTTTTTGTCTGCTTTTATTTAATTATTTATTTATTTATATTGGTTTGACATCATTTTTACTATCTATATCTGTATTTTAATTATTTATTAAGCCATTTTGTATTCATATTTTTATTTATTTTACTTATTCACCTTTTATTATCGCTATTTTTATTATTAATTATTTATTGACATACTTTTTATCATCTTTACCTCTATTTTACTTATTTATTGATTAGCCATTTTCTTTTTACCTTTTTATTTTCTCCTCTTAACTTTGTCTGCCTTTTTCTCATCTTTTATTCCTCAATATTTTATTAATGTTACTTTACTCTATGACCAATCTGTTATCATGTCTTCAGTCTGTTTTAACATTTCTTTCTTTGTGAAGCACATTGAGCTGCCCTGTGTATGAAATGCGCTATATAAATAAACTTGCCTTGACACAGGTGTTACATACACGTGTGTGCGTGTGTGTGTGCGTGTGTGTGTGCGCATGTGGTAGAGGTGGTCACTCACAGCTGAAAGAGAAGGCGCTGCCCCCCTCGCCCATTCCTCTCTCTGTGGTGCCGTTAGAGTTCACCGCCTGGATGGTGAAGAGTGGTCTCCGCCTCTTCCTGCCCTGCCCGTTCCTCCCCCTCCCCGCCAACCGCTTCCCTGAAAACGCTCCAGTGGTAGCTGTTGAATCCCCATCCTCTCCCTGCTCCTCAATCTCCTCGACATCCTCGTCAAGGTCCTCTCCCCTTCCAGGGGCCTCGGCGTTGGCCACGTCCGACGGGGTGGCCGTGTCGGCCCCACTGCTGTTGCAGGCCGACTGGCCCTCCTCTGAGCTGCTGCCCCTCTCAGGGTCGCTGCCCGCATCCTCCGAGCTGGGCTCTGATTGCCCATTGTTCTGCCCGTCAACTTGTCCTGCTGAGGGCGTCGTCTTAGTGGTGGAGTCTTCATCCTCGCCCGTCTGCTCGGAAGTACCTGCCTTCTCACAGTCATCATCTTCATTGTCTGTTTGAGGGTTTTAAACAAAAACAGAAAGAGAGGGGTAAACAAATAGGTCAGGTAAACATACTGTATATGTGAACAATAAAGCCAGCCACAAGAAGTTTGACCCTACGAAGCACGCACCATTGGTCACTCCATTGGTCTGAGTCTTGTACAACTCTTCCTCCTCCTCGTCCTCCTCTTCCCCACCTTCATCGTCCGCTTCCTCTTCCTCTACCTCCTCCGAGGGATCTGGGGTGCGAACATAGCGCCTGCCGTTGCACAAGCATTAAAGCACTTAAGGACGTTTAGCACAGACACAATCTGTGCTTGATAAGCAAGACTCAGTTTCACAGGCATTAAACACCTGAATCCTAATGAGGACATTCCTATCATGATGTCGATTCATATCAGTTAAAAGGGATCCCTGGCTAGCAAAACATGTGGGCTTTATAAGACTGATGCTGGTGTCAGCTACATGAACATGATTTACAAACACTCAAATTATTTGTGGTTTTATTAGACGTTCAGAAAATCCTTTCACTCGTGAACCGCCATTTTTGCGACAAGTGACATCACTTGGTGAATCTAATCAAGGTCCAGTCAAAGTGCAGCAATCAAGCTGTCGGTGCACATAGACACCATCAATATTAACCAGGTGATGTCACTTTTTACCCAGAAAGCACTGAGACGTAAACGCTATGGTAGCTTACAGGCTCTGAAACTGAAGGGATTTTCTAAAAGTTTCACTAAAAAAGACAGCATTTTGAGTGTTTTTAAATCCTGTTAAATACAGCTGATACCAGCGACAGTCTTATAAGACCAACATGTCTTACCAGTCAGGGATTCTTTTAAGTCTTTATGGCACTCAGAACATAGGGTCTTTTAGACCGGGATTCAGCCTCAAAGTTAAAATGCATGAGTATTTTCATCCGGTGTTCAATGTGAATGCAGAGGTGAAGAGTAAGTGCCAACTCAATAGTTCTACAATTATATAACTTCCGGGATATTATGTAGTTGACCTGACTTTTTAAAGGCCACACCGATATAGTTATGACTCAGTAATATTTCAGACCTGGCATTTGAACCATATCAAAGTTGCCAGACCACAAGACTTTAAGTGTCACTGGCTGAGAGACTAACATCAAACTAACATCATCAATACTTTTCGTCAATATTGCGGAGGACTCACGCCAGGCGCTGCAGGAACAGGTGGTAGAGGGCATCACGGGTGCACTGCTCGCGGGGCACTGCCATCAGGAGTGGGTGCCCAAACAGCGAGGTACCATAGCTGCTGTTGGCACTGTAGTCCCGGTAGTGGGGGCGCTCCCGCATGTACACGGCCAACACCACCTCCTCCCCATCATCCTCCATGGCCTCGGTGCTCAGCTCATACCTGGGGGACAGCAGAGGCAACAAGGTGAGCACTTTCCCACCACTCTCGATATTTTGCATTTTCCTCAGATTACATGCAGTATTTAGCATTCAGCGTAAGTAGGTTTTTACAGTGTATTCTATTTACGTATATCCAAGCAAAGCAGAGTTACATTAAGTTACAGAAACACTGAATGGATGGAACACTTCTCAACAGTACATAATGTGGGATGATCTTGAGCAAAGAGCAACATTTCCTCGTCATGACACAAGGTGGCGCTCTTCATACACGGTTCATACACAGCACATGCTGAGGGAAAGCCAGAGGTAATGAACACAGAAATGCTGAGGGAAAGCCAGAGGTAATGTACATAAGGAAACATGCATGCGACATGTATGTGACTATACTAAGCTAATAGCAAGATGCAACCAGGGGCAAAAATAGGCACACAAAGTTCAGCTGTCACTACTGATTATTTTCACACGGTCTACACTTAAGTCCTGGCAAAGGTCCACAGACTTGATTGTGCCGGACCGTGTACCAGACTTCAGATAGAGGATTTTGTCTTAATCCCCATCAAATGCATTTTCATGGTAGACATGCCTTAAACTGACACATCTATTTCCCTGACTGTTGTCACTGCAGTCTTTGAACATTCTACTCTTTGGCAATGATAGTGTCTATTTTTGTCCAAGTGTCTTTGTGCTGTAGCAGTAGCAGCACTTGCTTTGGCTGGCATTGAGTGGGAGCTGCAGTTAATATTAACAGCAGATGGTGAACTAGAAGCTTACACAAATATATCATCTCGGTCCAGAATGCAGCTCAGGGACTCGTCGGAGTGGTAAATCTTATAGAAGCGGTGGTTGAACACGTCTGCCACAACCATCTGAGGGTGGAAAGGAACCAAATGAATACAAAGTAATCACGGACACACACTCACAAACACACACACACACACACACACACACACACACACACACACACACACACACACACTCAATCACGTTGAATGCTTTTTAGAACTTTTTGATGTATGGGCACTCATACAGTAATTAATCATAGTATTTTCACTTTTGCATTCACATTCTACATAAGCTGATTATTGCACAAATCATGATGATCCATCAGCATTCACAAAGAAGAACCTCAGAGTTTAGGCTTACCTGATTCGCTGGCACATCTGTTGCTTGGGTGAGGGCATCGCACAAGTCCATCACCTTCCCAGCTTTGGGCACAACCACTCGATGCTACATAGATAAAAAGAACATTTATTAATTTATATTATGTATGTTACAATAATTTTTTTAAATCTTAAGAGTAAGGAGGGAAATAGCTGAGGTATTATTAGATGTTTCCCAGGCGTAGATAGTGCATAGCATACCTGGACTGGCTTGGCACCAGGGTCGAGCGAGACGAAGAACACCTCCATTACCCTCTCCTTGCTGACTGGCAAGGGGACGCTCAGGTAGCAGAAGGGGTCAAAGGTCACAGAGACTTTTTTGCACTCAGGACACACGAGTGTTGACTTGAACAGCCCATGGAAAGTGTCAACGATCACAGAGTCGTTCCGTCGCCGATGGTTACGCCATGCCTCCTCTGCTACTTCCTGTACAGTGAAAATATGTCTTATCAGATTCTGATTCTAAGCCCACAAAATCATCTCTTTAAGTCACCAGACAACAACTCGGGAAGATACTTTCTTTCTGACTTTACAGATCCACTTCAGACAAATGAAGCTGACTTGCAAAGATAAAACCACAGCATTCAAGTGTATACACACTTAACACAAACCATAGACTGCCAAAAATATGCAGACAACTAAAGTGACATTAGTAACTAACTAGTAACCGAGTAACCCTTAAAAAAAAACAACAAAAAAATAACACACACAATCCTAAATCTGAGTTTATGGCCATAATTAGGTCAATATAATTACTCTGCGCCGGCAAGTAAACTTCCTTTGCAAGTTGAAGACATTAGACCCTTCAATAAATCCTTCTGAGTGCAAGTAGCTGGCATGAGGGCCAGACTATACCATCAGTCATGCCTCCACCACCACAGCATCCCCTTATTAGCATCTGGACAAACCACAGGCTGCCTGTCACCAGCACACTGTGGGGCTCCACCACTCTGGACCTAATAATTCAGGCCCTTCTGAGCTTTAGACACCAGGGCCTTGACAACAACAGAAGACACGAGCCACAGATCTGTCAAGAGGGTGCTGGTGCTGCCCAGGACCCTGAGCCTTATATAGCTCACAAGTCAACACTTCCCATCAGGATTTTGGGCCAGTCACCTGCCATCATTCCTATCACCGCCCAAGCAGCCTGTCAGCACCTCATCATCCATCCTGACTGCAATGACTATCCCCTGGGGCCACCTGTTATTACAGGGAAGTCAATTCATAACAAAGCCAGAGGCCATCTCAGGCTACGATGGACAGAAATGTGTGCTCTTGCCTGGAGCGTGATGGACCATGACAATTTGACTTGAAAACTAGGTGACAAACTTTCCATTCAAACATGTCTCTCTGCCTTTCCTTTTCCTGCCTGTCCCTTTGCACTCAAGTGAACCATAGGACAGGTCCTATTCACAGTTACACAATCCAGTGCCACGTTGCAAAAAATTCAAAGCAGAAATAAGGGAAAATAAGGGAAAGCCGCTGTTGGTGTTACCTGATCAGGCCTGCCATCGGCATCCCTTAGCTCGATGTACTCCTTGTTCTTGACGCGGTTGAGGTCCTCATGGAGACCGTCTAGCAGGAAGGACAGGAGCTCCTGGGAGTCGTGCTGCTGGTAGCCCAGGAACTGCGATGCAAAGTGGCCCACCTTTGTCTGTGCGAACACACACACACACACACACACACACACACACACACACACACACACACACACACACACACACACACACAAACAGAAACAGAAACAAACACACACACAATCAAACACATACACGGGTGGATGATTTAGGCAGTGTACTTAGAATTATTTCACATTTACATAATGCAGTTTAAGGACTATTTATTAGTGTTGCAATGATTTGCATACAATATGAGATCAAGCAAGTTGGCGGCCCCTGGCCAGTGCACCTGCTTTAATGAGCTGTGGGAAATAACTTTTTTTAGTGTGCTGCTGGGAAAGGCCTCATTTAAGATCAGCTGATGTATACAGGTCAGAAGTTGAAGTGGTAAAGCAGGTTGCTCTTTCCCTCCCACTCTCTCTACCTTTCCCCCACACACAAGCACGCTCAGAAAACAAGACAGCATAAGACACAAACATACACTGGCTTCGTAAGAGGCGACTTAAAACAGTACTTATTACAACAAAGATAACTTTGCACAGGTCCGGCAAACATACACTGTGAAATGCCATTAGTTCAAAGTTCAAAGGTTTTGGTTTCTTCTGAAGGTGCTAACCAAACTCTTAGGCTACAAAGTAGAAAATTTTTTCCAACCTCATCTAAGTAATCTGAGTTAATCTGACAGCGAATACATTTCATTTATTCACCCACTATGAAAGAACGGGTGTTTTTCACTTTGAAAGATTCAACCTGGTGCACAAAATATGTTGATCAGGCAAACAGTGCAATCAAGTTAAAAAATCTCTTTAATCTGTTTCCTGTAAGCACACATATCCTTGTTTTGCAACCGTCCCAGTGTCCAAGCCTTGACTGTCTGACTGGACTGTGACAAACTGTGCAATGTTGCATTTACGCAGTCTCTGACATGGCTCTACATAAGGGCTTTGGACAGCACATCTCAGTAATAACTTGCCAAACGGGAACGCTGAGAGGTGTTTTATCACCTGGATAAGGATTGATTGATTGATTGATTGATTAATTGACAGAGATTGATTGGCTGACAGGGTGTGTTATTACCCCCAAAAAAGGACACAACATATATCTATGACATAAATCAGGTAAAAAAGTCACCGTTCACTGTAATCACCATTCCATATCAATGCTCTTTAGAGAGGTAACTATAACAGCAAGCAACCTTGTGGATCTACTTTCCCACAAAGCACACATAAAAGCTACACACCAGCCATTTTTTGTAGATTACTGCTTAAAGAAATTAACTACATAAATATAATAAAATATTGCAACCAGATGATAAACCGGATAATGGCCTTCGAGGTGGCCCGATATAGGGCAATAATGGACTTGCCGTAGACAAACAGTACTTCAGCCTGCCTTGTCTATTATTCTCCTATATTGGGAAACCTCATCCTGTCATCTATGGATGCTCCAAAGCAGAAAATAACATCCTGCTTATTTACCCATCGCAGGACCAAGCATGGAAAAGCGGAAGGGATTGGTGCCTGCCAATGCGCTTTCTTTGACATTTGACCTTTGACACTCTACCTTGAAAACACGTGGAACCACAGAGCACTGCCTGCCAGACCATATCTGTTTGACAACATCCGCGTAGGCCTCTGCGATTTCTCCCTTCATGCCCAGCGGATTGGTGAAGTTGAGCTCCTCCAGGTATGCATTCCGGAGGAAGTACTCGGTCAACTGCGGGGTGTTACTAAGACACTAGGGAGAGTAAACAACAACATGAGAACCAAATTCAGAATTTGCATATCCAAAATTCTGTAGCATGGTGTCTATGGGCTGAAGTGAAATCTATTATTAGCAAGCAAACTTCCTCAGAATATTAATAATAACTGGTTACTTTATTATATCCTACAAAGAAATATGTTACTGTTCAGACTATTATGTAAAGGATATATTCCTAATAAATATATGGAAACATAGTGCTGACCTGCAGGGCTGAGTTCATGAAGCAGGTATTACCCAGGTTGGTCAAGCCACACACCCCGGGCTGGCCCCTGAACGAGTCCTGCTCCTCCACAGAGTTCCTCCTGCACAGTCAAGAACCAAGACCACTTTAATCAGCTCTGGATCTTTCTCACATCAGTACTCACACTCACTCTGAATGACTCTTGATTCTAGGTTTGATTCTAGATCTTTGATGACACACAATGCTGTTAAATGACATATTCAAGTTTGCTACTACCCACACATAAAGACCTGGTTCAAACCAATAGCACAACATAAGAGGGCAGCCTGCCCTGACGTTTTCTGTTTGCTGAAGGGCATTCACACTCACATTATCTGAGGCCTGGAGCTCGGCCAGGTCCCGTCTGCATTTCTCATCTCCATGATCACTGTCTGAAACACAGGCAAAGCAAGTCTCAGCACAACCTGCAAGGCCAGCTCAGAGCAGAGCAGAAGACCTCCGGAGAGGAATCACAACCCTGGACGGACATGTCTGGACTGGACTCAGTGTAGTGAATGCAAGTATAGTGGTGGTGGTGTGTATGTGAAAGTATGTGTGTGCTGGAGGAAGGGGGGTAGGGTCAATGCTTAATTTATGGTTCTCCGTTAACTCAACGCAAAGAGTACAACCTTGCCTCAACAAAGTCATGAACCTTTCATAGTTCTGTGTCTAGTGTGTCCGCATTCACATAGCAACTCTAGTCTACCCATTGACTATATACAGTTATTGAGTCGATCGTGTTTTAAAGAATTTTTTGGCTTTGTCATGCTTTTATTATATAATCGTTATTGATAGACACACAGTCACAGGCGCAGACATTTCTGCCAGTGAATTTAGCAAACAGATTTCAAAACATTACTGAAATACTGACATCACTGTGTGTGTCTGTATTTACCATCTTAGAGCTGAGGCAGGAGTCAAGGACAGACACATAAATGTTTCGCAGGCGCTCACAACTGGTGTCGGAGCTCTTCATCCAGAGCCGGGTCTCAGCGCTCTGGCAGATGTCAAACTGCTTCCTCATCATCTTCTCAATGGTCTCTGCGGGACCCCAAAATCAAATTTAGCACCATTATTACAGTCACATTTAACCTCTGACTTCGCTATTATAGCCTGTACAATTTAAGGGTATGACACTGCATTTAAATCAGGTCAAATTAACCTTTACATAATGTACAGACACACACACATCCCACACACAAAGATGACACACAACTGTACACAAAATGAAAGTTGTGTTACAACACACAGTAATTGATTGATTGACCCCCCCCCCCCAAAAAAAAAACAAACAAACAAACTAGTACTAATACTAAAATTTTGTGAGAGTTCTAATTCAATTCAAATAAAGTAAAAACCATGAGTGCAGCCCTGCCTAATAGCACTGCTTCCTCAACCTTTTATATACACATGTTCATGCTATGATAACAATAGGAGAGGAACAAAATAAGAAACACTCACGTATGGTGTCTACTCTGCTGAACTGCGCGGTTATAACATTGTCCATGTTGCTGTGTAGGCAGAGGAAGACCTCCACAGGGTAGACCTCAACTTTCAGAGTGCTGGGTAAGTCCACAACCTGTAACGTACCAGTCAAAGTCTTCTCAATAAACTCTTAAAAACAACATTAGCATCATCATCAACAACAACTTTTGTCAGCTACCCACATCTGTACATACCCTCGCAGAGTACCGTATTAGCCCGAATATAAGACTATGTCTTTCTCCTGTAAATACTTCGGAAAAAAAGGGGGGGGGGCATCTTATATTCACGGACTAGACAAAAATAGTGAAAAAAAAATATATAGTGGGTGCCAAAACTTTTCTTTTGTGTTAAATGAACCAGCAGCGTCTCATTGGCCAACAACTGGCACCCAGGATGAAGAAGTAAGAGATTGTCTTGAACAAATTCAAAAATAGCCTTGAGTGGCGTAAAAAAATGACTATGTTTAAATGAAGTTCAGTATCCCTTGACCCGGTGTTGATAATACAGTGTTTAAATGCACACAAAGCTGGCACTTCATATCCGAGATACATATAGAGCCTCCAATGCGGCACAATGGACTGTCATTGCGTGACTGAATGAGTCTTGCCCTGCGCCTGCAACGACTTTGAGGAAAAGCTGTCTTATCAGCAGTAGTCTACGATCAAACTAAAGAAAACTCACTCATACAGATAGTCAATGCTGAGCAAATGTCAGTGCTTTTCGACATGCCAACACCTGTTACTGTTGCAAAGAAAGGTTGAAAATCAGTTACTGCGCGGTGGAAATAAGAGAAGCGAATCACCATTTCAGTGTTGCAGCAGTCGGGGCTAATTCCCCCCTTTGAAACACAAGGCTGTAGCCTCTATGTAGACTTCTATGGGTATAGCGTATGATTTTCTGCCTGGTTGATAGCCTACAGAGTACTGTTTGCACTTTTGTGGAAAATTATCATTCCATTATAGTTCCATAATAGTAGCCTACTATTCATTCAGTTGAAATGTGACAAATTTATCCACATTAATTAACTTGATCTCATGCTTTAATTTATAGTAAGAATGTTACTAACTTTTTAAATGTTTTCCAATGAGTTTTCACTAGCATTTTCAAATAAAATTATTTACTATATAAGGCAAAATTCCTCTACTAGAAATTTGGTCCTTTATTCCGGCTAATACGGTATGTCTGAGCCAGCCATTGGTCTGCAGTCTGCACACTTAAGCTAGTTATTTACCTTTCGCTCTAATGCAGGTTGATCATCCACCAGCCCATACCAGGCCAACAATTTATGCCAAGCCTCAGCTGGGATCAAAATAAAGTCCTCATCCTCCACCAGGCGCTCCTTAAGGTGGTACGAATCCAAATCTGGAGGGTTTATCAGCATTTGATCAATTTACTGAGATACTATTTTCACCACTGTGTCATGTTGTGCAACATTTTCTCAACACCTTATCCTGTTGAGAGGTCTTTAATGCTGTCTGAAATGGGAGCTATGAAAAGAGGAGCATCTCTAGGGAATCAGATCACTCAGTAAGGCTACAAACAAAGGGGCTTACAGAGGAAAATTCATTATGTTACTACCCAGAATAGAAACATCCAAGGTGACTTTCCCTTTAACTGGTGTCTGAACAGAGAGAAGCTTACCCTCAAAGAGTTCTGTGTTATCAATCTGGCCAGGAAAGGAGGATGAGTTCTGATCTCCAGTTTTTACATACTCTTTCCACTGCTCAAACCACCTCCTCTCCACCAAATACCTACAGAGGAATAGACGTTCAATTCACAACGGGATTAGAGAAATTAAATCAAGAGACAGCACCCCTTTCTCTCTTTCTTTCTTTCTCTCTCTCTCTCTCTCAATCAGCATTTGTAAGTTATTTTCTTTTCAAGGCCCGAACTCTAATGTATAAATTGTAACAATTACAGATATTTCTACCCAGAAATAATAAATCCCTGTTTTCAAAGATTGTTATGAAAACTGTTATGAGTTTTGAACACTAATGACTGACTTAGGGATGATCAACTAAAAATGAAGGACTCTGAGATGATTTTTTGTTGCTCATTTGTCTCAAAGTGTTGACGTTAAACGTTAAGTGTTAGGAAGAACATGCAGGAATTCCTGCAGGTCATCGCGGAAAAAAACGAAAGTAATAGGAGAAGCTGGCTAACTGGAAAGTGAAACTTAAAGAGGCGAACTGGAATCAAAGTTCAAATTGATGCACTCTTTAAAGTTCCAAACACCAGATATGCTTGGTCAAGTTTAGACATTATGTTAATAGATAGGACAAGCACGTTTCTATGACGATGCATGCACAGTACACCTGCTGCTATTCTGCCAAGCGCAGCCTGCGACCAATTCTATACATTAGCTACCTTTAGCTAGATAACGTTAGCATAGTAACAGTTACAAGGACTGTCTAATTGCTGTCAAATAGATTCATATAATAATCAGTCTAAACAGTGTCCCAGATGAAAAGGGTTACTGCCAATTGATCTCAGAGTACCAGAAAAATATCACCTTGCGTCGTAATGTAATTGCTCAAGTAGCTGTTAAGGTAGCTAACTAGCCAGCACAAAAAGTCACCAAACGTCACCAGCTTATTTCAGAAACCCATCATATTAGCCACCAGCTAACGACACGTTGATTCTGAGTGGCGGTGCAGTAGTCAAGAGAGAAACCAACAGGGCTTCTTGAATTTGTACACGTGTTATGCAAACCTTGGAAGACCAATTGAGAGTAAGTTATACCAACATTAACCGGGAACTGTCTGAGCAGACAAAACAGATTTTTCACTTGTTATGAAGCGCCAGTATTCTCTCTATGTGGGTGTCAATCAAGAGGGCGGTAAGAGCCTACCAACTATCCCCAGCTCGGAGTTCATGATTCTGAATAATGGTCTCGATCTCTCGCCGTTGGGTCTCTAATCCAGGAGGTTCTGTTGCCGAAGCAGAAGTGATAGCAGCCATGATAATTCATAAATATCAGTAACGCTCTGAAATCATCCAGCGCATACAAACCCCGGAATATTAAGTGTTTGCAGGAAGTAGGAAGTGGTTTAATGGTGACAACTTCCTTGCCAGGAAAAGGGCGTGTCTCTGGTTCGATTTTCATGAGAGTGGGTAGAACCGCTGGGGGAGCAAAGATACGCCTTGGGTGTACTCTGTCGCTTCTTAAAGCAACTGTTTTCTCAATCAGTATATGTGATGGCTACCAACAGTGGGTTAAAATATTCTGTTGGCATGCTATGTTACACTAATCAGTTTATTATTTTGACACCTCGTTACTTTGTGACATGTCTGATGCATGAGACACTGTAATAGTGATAGTCCATGGTGATTTCAATGAGTGATTTGAGTTTTATGTGGACTGTATAAGTGAGCTGTATAAACCTGAGTAAAATTTACACGTCCCGCAGTTACAGTAGGATATGTCATTCTGTTAACTGACATAACTGTCACACAGAGATGAAGGCCAGTGCTCTCCTTGGCCACAAGGTGTCAACATATCATTATTGGATAGAGAGGCGAAACAGGCTACATGTCAGGCACAGGTTGAATGACTATATTCAATCACACAGGCAGACGTTCATATATTCACTATATTTATCTAGGTTATTTGCATAGTTTAAATGTTCTACTGTACATTTCTATCTGATGCTTCACTGCAGTATTTTACCTGCCTAAACACAAAATTAAATTGTGCACATCTTCCAAACAGTGTGTTGCCTTGAGACCTGAGGAGCAGGTTCTGCTACACAATAGACATTTTGTGCATGCTTGTGGCTGTGAATTGTGAATGTTGTCAAGACTTACCTTGAATCACAAAGGTCCTTCTGTAAGGTGAATACGATACTGAGGATGAAACACTCAGAGCACCAGTAGCTATGTTGTTTTGTAGTGGCGCTTCAGAGATTTAAATATTTAAACTTGGATGAAACATAATAAAACAGATAAATTATTTTTCAATTTTCATAAATAATCAAAGTCACATGACAATCTGTTATGTAAGCTTATGTGACCACATGAATTGTACATGAATCCAATATCGCAAGCCTTTGGTTAAAGGCCTAACTGGTTTTTGTATAGCACATGAACAGCTGAAGAGCTCATCATTGGATGAGTCTTTCTTTCCTATACTACATTTATCTGATGCAAACACAACCACTCCACTGTGTACCACTTGCTTATTATCTTCAATGAGGAGACAATCAACCTTGTTTCAATAAAACATTTATTCTAACATGCATGATACCAGACATAGCAATGCCTTTATGCCCAAATCTTAGACTCATCTAAGAGAGGGTTTTATTTTCAAAGTACAACACTTCTATGAATGTGAAAATTATACTGATGTTCTCAGAGATATTCTCAGCTCACATTAAAACACCTGAGTTCCTGACAGTACAAAAAGGAAATAACAATTACCACCCCAACCTTAGTTGAATAATCTGAACATATGTACAAATACTTCAAGTAATAAAAAATGAAAATCTTTTTTTTTTTAAGGTATGACCATATAGTAAAAAATGTCATAATATGGCAACTCTTCTGAATCTCACCATGGTGATATTGGTGATTTGCAAGCTGCAGGCCTACTTGGAATTTGGCTACATTTGAAGGCATAATGAAGTACATGAGAAACTTCATCTGTCGCAGGACTTGATCTGTTTACGTTGACCCAAGATACTGTCATAAGGTAATTAAACTGTAATTCTCCAACTAAATGT
Source organism: Tenualosa ilisha (assembly GCA_015244755.2). Classification (NCBI taxonomy): domain Eukaryota; kingdom Metazoa; phylum Chordata; class Actinopteri; order Clupeiformes; family Clupeidae; genus Tenualosa; species Tenualosa ilisha. Next base: position 461,442 of record PYXC01002110.1, read on the forward strand.
ATTCCAGTGTAACTATGCATATTATAGCTATATATTATCTTTTAATTCTGCTGCATTAGTCATCAGCTCTATTCTGATACTCAGACTTTGGTACTCTACATGCTTGTAAATGGGCTTATGTTGATGAATTGCCAGGATGATGAAACACCTATAGGCTCCATATCCACCTAGTTCCCAGCAAAGTACCCATAGCATGACCCATGTTCTAATTGTTAAAATGAGAGCTAATAAGATGATATACATGAAGACTCAGTCAAGCCATGAACCACAGCTTCAAAGAGTGTCTGTGAAACTGCCGTAAGCAAAACATTACAAACATTTAGGGACCAAAAAGAGAAATCATTCTTTGTTGACCATTTCCACATCACCATAGTTTAATGCTAATTAAATGTTTGCATGCATGCATTTTCTTCCATCCTTGCAAGAAATTATATATCAGCACCCATGAGCACATTTTTTTTCATTTCACTAAACTGTACTCTATATTTACAACCTTGAAATCTGAAATGTATTTTTTGTTTATTATTACAGGTGGGTTCAGGACTTCATTACGTTGTGCACATGCTATTTTTTTTAAACTTCGAGGTCATGGAAATACGAAAATATGTCTTGTGCTTATGAGTTGAAGAATAAAATACTCTAATTATTTATAACCTTAATCAGCTCAGAAAACATAATCATTGTGCTATGTTGTGTAATGCTTTCTTGATTGAATTCATATAATGGTGAATTGACACTGAGTATACAATGATATGTATGAGAAAAACAGGCTTACATCTTGCAGGAAAGTAGCTCACTCATGACTAACAACTCAGGATCATTTCAAAATTATAAATGAATCGGTACTACAAAAATAATAATAATAAAAAAAGATCCATGCATTGCTTTTCTTCCCATATAACTTAGCTGTGCTTTTCATTTGAATATGGAACACTGGATTCAGTGACATGGTGGTCACTTCCACTTCAGAGAAATTAGCTGAAGTCACACACAGACATACAAAATAAACAAGGATCACAAAGCCCATGCTGCCATTTCAGTGGACGCGAGAGACATGTAAGTCATAATCAGAAGCTGCTGTGTCCAGTCTCAAAAGTAGCAGTGGGGAAAAAACAATCCTCCATCTACCATGGGGTTTTCCTCTGCACTCTGGTTTCCAAACATCCTCATACATCCAGTAGTAGTAGTCGTAATGAGACTTGAGTCCTTTGATGGTGTCTTTAAAAACATGTGCTCTGAGGCGTTTCAAGTTTCACCGAGAAAAAGGTTTTTGTGCTACTCCATCTGTTCTCTCCATATCTAGCACACAACAGTTATTTTAATGAGCCAGACTTCAGGCGACACTGACTTGACTGTCACCGGAAGATCTGGGTATTCTATCTAAGCTATTAATACTGAATACAGCTGCAATCTCCTCCTGCTCAAAGTCCATTTGTCATCAAGCCTCTGATAGTAAATAATCCATCCTGGGCTACCTGTCAGGACAAAACAGAATATGCAGCGAATCAATGTGCAGTTTAATTCATTCATTTAAATTCACTGTGTAGCGTCTTCCAAAACAGGTGCCAACAGTGGATCTATTTTAATACAGTTACACACAGCATTGGCAGTATAGTGTGAAAAATTCGCATTGCCTCAAAAGGAGGCACAACCACTAGCCTCATATGAAATACGTCATAAAACACAGTGGGAATTTTCTTGACAAGAAATATTAAGTTACTAAGCCATTCGCACTAGGTATACAATGCCTCGGAAAATGAGAACATAATGGTTTCGTGTATTCCATTTTTTTCTCCAGACAGAACTTAACCCCAAGCTATTTTTCATGATATGCACAACCATCCAATGTCAATGAACCATTCACACATTACTATATAGTAGGATCATATTTCCTGTTAAGATACAAATATTGGATCACAAGAAATAAGGCTTGGGTGAAAGATTTCCTATAGCACCAACTAAAACCTGAAAAGAAAGCCATTCCTTGTTGCATGTAGGAGTACATACACAGCTGCACCATAACTTACTCAAAGGCCAAACACTGGGCTTTAATACAGTATCTCCAGAAACTGCAGTTACTGTATACTGCATAATATGAAAATATTTAAAAAATTCACTTTCCCAATATCCTGTCTAAAATATGATAAGGTCTATCATTTTAATAACAGCTTTAGTGTTGACAGGTAAAGTGTTCCACAGGTGCCACAAAGCCTCCAGAGACAGTAGCAGGTAATTTAATATCCCTTTTAATATACAGTCACATATATGAATACTGTCATAGCCTGATTAATAGCTAGAAAAGTTACTGTTTTATTTGGCAGGGAATATGAACAGTGAAGAGTTCAAGGTGCAAGCAGAGCAATGGATGCCAAAGCATAAGGATGAATGACAAAACTTATGCCTCATGATTGCACTAGGAAAGGACTTGGCTGGAAGCTGACTGAGTTCACACAAAGTACAAACGACAAGCCAGTGAACGAGGGAGAAATAAAGGCTGGAGCTGCTTCAGGTAGTCTGAAGACTCATTTGGCCACATCTCCTTGCATTTACTAAGAGACTGTTGACAAAAATGATTTTTTGGGCAGGGAACCAAAAATAACAACAATGTTAATTTTTAAAGAAAACCATTCCCTAAGTCCTGTCAGGCAGCAGGGATTCTGAAATTTCAAATTATGCTTAAATTGGAGTGGGAAATCATTTTTTTAATCAACATAGTAATTCAAATCTGAAGAATGGGCTAAATTAATTGCTGAATCAGTCCCTCTCCGCATTACCCTCAGGTACAACACTTTGCCGTTTAAAATTCACTTTTAATAATAACAAAGCTTGTACTTCTGATAGTCCAAAATTCACATCAATAATTATCTTTTTTGGGGAAATTTCATGCAAGCTTAGCAATATTTTTGCTACAAGGGGCTCAATAATAGTGTAGTAAGGAGATGAGCAGCCTGAAATTTCCTTCATTAAGGAGTGTGAGAGTGTGCTATAGAGATAGGGAGAAAGTGGAAAATAAACCCAAAAGGCTTTGCAGAGATTTAGAGGGAGAGAAGAAAGACAGAGAGCAAGAAAGAGAGGGAGAGAGAGAGGGGGAGATAAACATAGAGGCTTAGAGAGAGAGTGACGTGTATGTGAAAGCGAGCAACAGAGAGAGAGAGACAGAGAGAGAGAGGGTGAACAACAGAAAAGGCAGTATTTTAAGGATATATTCTCCAAAAGGTTAAGGTGTATTTAATTATTTCATAAAGACAGCTTTCATTGACAGATATATCCCACTGTCATATTTTAAAACCAGTCTTGAGCTCTTAATTGGAAATATAGTGTTGCTGACTTGCTCACTGAAACACTGAATCTTTTGAAGTCAAATAGATATGTATAATTGCCTTTTTTTGCTTGTAGATATGCACTGCATGCAAATCTCACAGGAGGATTGAGTTAAGATATGCACGATGTGATAAACATGATGTCAGAAAAGAGACTCATGCTATTTGACTGATACTGATATCATGTTGTGGTGGCATCTCTTAAGAAACAGAACACTCTTTTTTGGTGGTGACTGGGCAGTGTGTGTGTGTGTGTGTGTGTGGGGGGGGGGGTTATTATAGGATAAAAACAGCATCACTCCCAAAAAAAGTCACCTACTGTGTCCTGTCAGGCTCAATTTTGGACTCTCCATTCTGCTTCTCGTTCATCGACTTCTGTGAGAGGCGGGTGGACATGGTGGCCGCCTGCACCACCGACTTGAAGCTGCGTTTGCGCTTCTGGACGTTCTGCTCCGGGTGGAAGATGATGACGTACACCTTGGGCACATAGAGCATCCCCAGCGACACTGAGGCACTCAGGCTCATGGAAACAGTCAGGGTGGTAGTCTGGATGTACATCTAGGGAGGAGAGGGGTGAAAGAATAAAAGAGGAGCTCATATATTCGCTCTGCATGTGTGTGTGTATTTTTATATCAAATGTAATTTACAGTGTACAGATCAACTTTTTTCCATCCCTGGCTATCGAATGCTTGATCTTGAAACTACAGAGGAGTTCAAAATCACATGCTAAGCCCATGGAGACTGAGTGCATGTGGGTTAGTGAAAGGAGAGATTACAGCACAGTAGTAGGCAAGCACTACTGATACAGTTTTAAAGGTCATTTTTATAACATATCAGTAAGACAAATGGCCTGCTTTTGCACTTGTCTTGGTTTTTCATCTGACTCTTCTCCGCTTTTGAATAAATTTTGCTTTGCTTTTGCTTTTGCTTTGCTTGCCTACGGTGTTAAACCCCCCGGGTGGGGAAGCCATTGGGTTCTTCAGGAGAGCACAGGCACTGAGGTTCAACAAATCCACACACCCACATCTAAGCTCACCATGAGCCAAACAGCCAGAGTGGGACGCTAGAAATCCTCACACAATGCCACAGTGCTGCATGGGGCTTTGAGCAAGGGAATGGAGGGGTGATCTAATACACACATTTTTCACAAATACTTGCCAAAGGTTACGTCATATCCCCAGCATCACAAATGCCGCATACATGTATAGCGTGTGCCAGTGGATATTTGCGGCTGGGTGACTGGGTGAGTAAATACATCTGGAATGCGTCAGTGGGTGGCCACCTGGACAGCGGATGCCACAGCCGTGGAGCGATGCAGTGAATGATGCACTAATTCCTAATTCGGCACTGTGGGAAGCACTCAGGTTTATTAAGATGGCTAAAGACATTGTTTCCAAGCTCCCACACAGTCCTCCCCTCCCCTTCACACATCAACCTGCTCCCACAATTAAGCTCCCGGAAGAGTGCAGTTGGGTTGAGCAGCTCTTGTCTCCATGTCATAGTGTGTGTTGTGGAGATAAAGGGAAAAAATGAAACGTTTTTTTTTTTTTTGTTCTCCTTCTCTCTCTGTCGCTCTCTCTTTCCTTTTTCATGTGCCTCATTCACCCTTTCACGTCATCTCATTGCCATATCAAAGGACGCCTCAATAGAGGAAGAGGAAAAAAATGTTTCGCAATGCAACTTCAACTTGTTATCGGGAGCTTGGCAGGTTGTTCCCTACTTCAATGCCTGCATTTACAATGGAATGCATTTTACATAAATTTCTACTTAAGTGCTTAACTATTTATGAAAACACAGCCATTTTCTGAAATGTGAATTTCTGCATTGCCGTGAATAGCGGTTGACTCACTGGAAAATCCTTGGAAAGAGGCGTGGTATGGAACACCATTTTGTGCTAAAAAATTTACATGACCATTTCTGAAGAAAGATTTGTGTAGCTAATTCAGTCCAATAACAAAAGGGAGCTATCATTTCCTGATAGCACAACAGTCCAGTACTGCTGACAGTAGGCTCTCTTTCCTTTGTGGTCAGGTGCTTCACTAAATTACAGCTAGTTCAATCATCAGGACACGAAACAAGAAATTTTCTTACATAATTCATCAACTTGTGTGGGTGTGTGCGCAGCTAGTGGTTAACTTTCAAGACATGCAACACTCATCTCTGCATGTCTTAGGAAGAGGCTTGGTCAGCCACTTGAGGGTAGGGTAACCCTGAGGAAGGGCCCCCAAGGGAATCCTCTTATAGGGGGAACATACCGCTGAATGCATGAAACCCAAGGAGCTTCAGAGGGAGTTTGATGGAGGGCAGAGAGAGAGGGAGGGAGAGAGAGAGAGAGAGAGAGAGAGAGGGGAAGCCTTGGCTGGTATGTGCCTGTGGATTTTTTCGACTGGCCTGCTTGGATTAGTTACCGTAGCACATTTTTATAGGGTCAGGGACCCAGGCTAACCAGCCATGTAATCCAGCCTATACATGAATCTGGTCTGTGGCTCGGAGATGGTTCACACATGCAGCAGCACATATGGTTAAAGGCTGTTCACACATGAAGCAACATGTTCTCAGTAGAATCCTGTTCCATTCATCAGCAAGGACTAGCAGCAAGGATAGCTTAAGGGCTTGCATGGTGTATGTGGGGTAAGATGTATGAGGCTAATAAGAGCCAAAATGGTGGTTGCTCTTGCTCTTGCTTTGAATCTACATCAAGATTCTCAACAAGAAGTAAGCTGTAGCCCTACAAGGCCACACATCAGAATGTCTGAAAGCAGAATGCAACACTACTTATTTCTGGTAAGGTTTTTGGAGGGTTGTGGTGTGTGTGCTCACTTTGAACATGCTAAAATATACAGCCCATGCTACAACATCCAAGAGGTAATATGCAATTCCTTGATATGAGCAAAGTTAGCTTTGCCATGGTATTACTGAATAAACCATTTCGAGATGGCTATTATATGGATAATTCTATATGATGACACAAATTATCCACTGGTTATTAACCACTACAGTTAAATAAGTGGTTAAATAAGTTTATAGGACTGTGCATCCAATCTGGTCTGTGATGTGTTGGTGACGTGGTGTGCTTTTTGCGTACTTTCTCAGTGGACTGTGCGGTGCCAAAGAAGATGGGTACAAACGCCAGCCAGACTATGCAGGTGGTGTACATGGTGAAGCCAATGGGCTTGGCCTCGTTGAAGGTCTCGGGCACGCCACGGCTCTTCACGGCGTAGACGGTGCAGGTCACCATAAGAATGATACTGTAGCTCAGGCAGCAGATGAGGGACAGGTCGGACATGTCGCACTTGAGGATCCCACGTGCAAACTCGGGGTTTGGTGGTCTAAGTTCGTCGTAGTCCACGATTGTGTGCGGGGGCACCACACCGAACCACACAAAGACACCGATCACCTGAGAACACACAGATCCAGGCATCAGTCAGCATATGCATGTTGCATTATAGGGCATTGAGTGAACTGAAATAGGAAACAACACAGCAAGAGACCAGCTTGCAAACTAGAAACAAAAAAAAACTTCAAAAACTTTAGAAAAGAACTTGGTAGGGACTGTATGAGAGCTAAGTACTTGGTGTAGGATTTAGATGAACTCCTAATGTGAACAGGTGTTACAATAAAAGAGCTCCAGGCTCTATCCACCAAGGCTTACACTGTTTTTCAGTTTTGGCACTATGCCATTCTGTATTATAGATAACTATCCATCAAACAAAGAATAAGAATTCAACCTACGCAAGATTCTATAAAAAAAGGGAAAAAGCCAACCTACAACCCTCCATTCAAACGACATTTCACAAAAGGGAAAAGAGACTAAACAGATGGAGTACTATGATGGCACAAAATCTAAAATCCGCGTGAACGAGTAAACTGAACATTCAACACCTAGAATTAACACTTCCCTTCCAGAAAGAGTGGCGAGAACTTGTGAACTGTCAGTGGGGAAAAATACAAATAAATAAATAAATAAACTTTTGGAAAAGTTTTTGTTCAGCTTTGGGGGGTGTAGGAAGGTAAAAGGCAAAGCAGACGTGAGTTTCGGAGGAGACAGATGTTCCTGTCATCGTCCTCTGCAGAGTCGAGCTTGCTCGCTCGCCGAGGGTCCCTGTGACACATCTGTGATCGTGTTTTAGAGGAGGGGTGTGAGGAACTGTCAATCCCAGCGCTGCTAATCTCCTCTCGACTCGTGAGCCATGCTCCCCCATTTTCCACTGGCTCATCAACGGCATTATGCTCCAGCTTAAGATCAAACTACAAAAAAGGGGGTCTTTAACAATCACCATTTTCCATGAAGCGCATACATTCAATCATCAGTGGGAAGGCTTGTATGCCAAGTGAAGTCATCTCTTGTAGTCACACTCTTGTAGAGTGTGATTTTTTGTTAAGGGGAGTATAAGTTTCTTGCCTTCAAATCTAATGAGTTTTTAGCCTGGTGAACCAGACGCTTTCACTTTGCTTCACTTTGTGCAAAGAGTCTGGACACTCCCAATAGGCATACATTTACTTTGTGGTGGGTGGACATTTTCAAACTAATTTCTATTTGGTGATTTGTTTCTAGAAACTCTAGCTGGGTAAGCCAAAGCCTTAGGAGAGTACCCTGAGGTAGTACTACAGTGAAATACAATATTAAGCAGAGGTATATGGCAGTGCTAGCCTGAAAGAGCTCTTATGAGAGGGACCGCATGAAAACGGAACCTCTTAATACACAGAGGCAGTGGCAGATTCTGACAGAGTGCTCACCTTAATGACGTCCACAGCTGTAATGAAACCATGTTTTACAGGTACATATTCCACACTTCTCAGATATGTCATATTTTAACAATGATTAAAGAAAATGCAATAGGTACTTGAGAGCACAGAAAACAAAAGTGCAAGACCTGTCTCACACACAAATAAACATGTGCTCCAAATCCGTCTAATACTCAAAGTAAGACATGACCCACAAACAAGGACATCACCATTTTTCTACGCCATCATTTTATTGTGACATCAATCAGGTTTGTTACATGCAGCTTCCTGTGTGCGACTGTGTGCACCCAAGCGTGTGTGCGACTGTGTGTTTCTATGTGTGTATAACACAGAGTTGTTGTTGCATAACATCCTTTGATAATATTTGCTCGTGTCACTTGATGTTGCTCTGCTCTGAAATGCAAAAGGGTGTTAAAATATGGAGTGCTAAAATCTACATGTCACTTCTAAGTGTATATCTGACTTTCAATGTGTGGACTTTATAGACAATACATGTGTGTGTATGTGAGTGTGTGTGTGTTTGTGTGTGTGTGTGTGTGTGTGTGTGTGTGTGTGTGTATGGTTGGGGGGGGGTTCTATATGTCTACATGTCAGTACATGATAATTATTTCTGTCATTGAATGCTGCATATTGTGAAGGGCCTGTGTATACTAATTCAGATATGAGTGCAATTGTGTGTGTATGTGTGTGTGTGTGTGTGTGTCAGGTGTGAATGTGCATGTCTGTGTTACACACCTGCACAGAGATGAGTATGAAGGTGATGACCAGTTGTGAAGTGGGGCTGATGAATTTGGGAGGTGTGACAGACTTCTTGCCCTGCTCAAAAATGCGGTAGATGCGGTTGGTCTTGGTGAGCATGGCTGAGTAGGTGATGCACATGCCCAGGCCCAGCAGGAGGCGCCGTAGAGCGCACACCACCACGCCCGGCTCCGCAATCATCAGGAAGGTGATGAGGTAGATGAGAAATATACCTGTGAGCAGCACGTAGCTGAGCTCACGGCCAGCCGCCCGCACGATGGGCGTGTCGTTGAAGCGCACAAAGGTGACGACGATGGAGGAGGTGGCGATGATGCCAAGGATGGCGATGAAGACGGGGATGATGGCCCAGGGTGAGTGCCACTCCAGCTTGATGATTGGCGTGGGCCGGCACCCGGTGCGGTTGAGCGTGGGGCGCATGTCGAAGGGGCACGCCTCACAGTTGAACTCGTCCAGCTGGTAGAGGTAACCGTCGCACAGCTCGCAGTGCCAACAGCACGGGACGCCCTTCACCATCTTCTTGCGCTCGCCCGACTGGCAGGGGAAGCTGCAGACGGAGTCGGGCACCATACGGATGCCCCCTGACCACTGCATCTCCTCTAGCTGATAGAGAGAGAAGAGTAGAAGAGGAAAGGAGAGTGGGGGAGAGAGATCGACGGAGAGAGATAAAAAAAAAAAGAGGGAGAGCAAAGCAAAATAAAGAGACACGAGAGAGATAACAGGACATAGGGAGAAGACAGAGAGAGAAAAAGGGAGAGAGGGATGAAAGAAATAAAGATGAAGGTAAGAGCACCACACGAGCTTTTAGCCATGCTTGTATGATATAAAAATGGCCTGAACAATTTCATGGATACTATACTTGAAAGGGTGAGCAAATCTAAAGTAAAAGCAAATGTATATATGCAATCCGTGTAAATGTGCCGCCTATTTACATTGAGTCGTAGGTTATTTGTCCACTGGCCAATGGCTTTGTACCCGGGGCTGGTTATATTGGTCATCTGGTACTGAAAGATGTCATAACGTCCTGGTGCGTCTCCATTCTCGTTAAACAGGACCCCAGTGCCTGCGCTGCCTGTGCAAACACAAGACACATTTCCAAATCGCACATGGCATGAGGTAGAAAAATGCACCAGCAACCACTCTCCATCCCATCTGCCAGAGCGTAGCAGGGCTGCACACTGTTGACACAAAACTCTCTGCCTCTGGGCCCTATCCCTATTCCTGTTAAGTTTATGCAGTATGCAGACGTAAATTTGCTCGAGTAAAGCTGGAACTTGTACAACTGACTGACGCGACCTCTCGCTTGATGGTAACGACTGCCTCAGAGCGATTGTATCATCCCTGGCATAATGGCTGTCACACAGCAGTCAGAGTAAAAGACGAGTGTGTTTGAGACTTTCTGAGTGCCGCTCCTGTAACTTCTCCTCTCAAGCCCTCTCGTTCCCACCCCATCTCGTCCCTGCACCAGCCCCACTCCTCCAAGCCCTGTGTGCACATTAACCTCTCAGCACCAGCAGCTGTTAGCTATGGATGCTTCAGTCATGTCTGGTCATGCATACCCTAACAACTTTAATATTATATACACTGCTGATATCTATTTTTAGACTTAAATCAAGGAACCCCCGCCACCACCACCAGCAGTACCACCACATCTCCATAAAAAGAAAGCATATGTTGAATAGGAGCTCGTGCTGAAAGCCAGCACCCGGGAACATCAGCAGAATCCAGCAGCTGAATGGGGATGAAGGTGTGGAGACACGATGGTGAACACAATGCTCTTGGTTGGGGTTGCATTTTTCTCAGTGGCGCATCTGGGCTTGTGATTCTGTGCGGGCGCCAATGCAGCCTTGCCAGGAGATTGTCCCCTATAATCACTGATCAGCAACCTCAGCATTCACGCAGCAGTGAGAAACAGGAGAGGTGTGTTCCCTCTCCAAAAGATGACTGCAGCCTCATCTGGCATGCCAGTATGAAAATGAAGTCTTAACTGTTTCTCTTTTTTTTTTTACTCCTTCTTCATTTCTGCCATCCCCCCATCACCATCTCCACTGCTCCTCTCTCCCCCGCTCCCTGCTCTCTCTCTCTCTCCCTGCACTTGTTCTGTCTCTCCTGTAACGCACATTGCTTGTTCAACTGATCCCCCTAAGGCACTCCCATTTTTTTTGGTCCTGTCTACCCCCATTATTTTGGAAGAGACGCACACACACATGCTCTCCCACATAAACACACACACACACACACACACGCATACTAAACACCCATACTGGCACAGAGGGGGAAGTCTTAATGGGAATCCATTTCATCGAAAGCCTCTTACCCACCAAAGGAGAAATATATTTTTCTCAAATGAGCTGAAACCCAAGGATCTTAAGAGGGGAGGAGGGTGGGTTCCTTTAGTTGAATAGCAAGTACGAAAAGGGGAGAAACAGAAAGAGACAGAGAGAACGAGAGAAGGACAGAAAGAAGGCAAGAAGGGGGGATGAAGACAGCGAGATGAGGAGATAAAGAGATTTGGGGAATAAGAGGGGGGCTACAGACATGTCCTCTCAGCCTAGCTTCTATTCAAGTCAGTAAAGAGGGTTTTTCACCCTCAGACCAGAGTCACAGCTCTGCTGACACTGAGACAACCAGGGTCATTAGTAGAGAGCAACTTCTAAAGCAAAGCAACTTCTGCAGACTGCAGAAACATCCATCTCGCTTAAAAACAACCCAAGCAGCATACCAAAATAGTTTCAAGATTTTTAAGTACATCCATATCCTAAGGAACAGTGTATTTATCAATGACGCTAAACGCTGTACGTGATATACATGTTGCTTTTGTTGTTGCTGTAGTAGTTGTTTATGGCTTCTGTGTTTATGCTTTTCTGTTGGCATGGATTTGAATGACTTTATCTACAGATGAATCATGGATTACTCACGACTTCAATCAAAATTCTAAATCAAATCCTGTGAGCAAAATGAAATCCCATAGCTATAACAGGAACCATATCATCTCACTGTTGAAAATCATACAACGTGTAACAAGGAGACAAATAAAATATTATGTTCATCTAGACTCTGTGTAAAAAAGGATGTTAGTAAGAGCATTCTGTGCCAGGATTTGGCACTGATAATTGCCAGTTCTGTGAGCGTGTTAGATAACATAGATTAGCCGCTATTTTGGGTTCTCACCATTGAAGTTCACTGAGCGTATGTATTTAAGCAACAAGCGCCCCTCCACCGGGTCCATCTTGTCACAGACCCCCGTAGAGCCTGGGCAGAGGTCCAGGTGCATGTTGTGCAGTGCGTGGGCCATGGCATAGACGGCGTCAATCACAAACTGCACTTTCCCTTCCTGTTCGTATGGGGAGTCGCGGCCTATCCTCTCATTCCCTATGACATAAACACACAGACAGAATTATTGATGGAGAGATAGAAAACAGGAAAGCCAAAGAGATAAATGGAGATTGTATATAGTGGGGACAGTATTTGTGTGCTTGTTTGGGCATAATGATCCACATGACATCCTCAAATAGGATGTCACCAAAATATTAAAATATACTGTTAGGGCATCCAGTATATCCTTACCTGTACATTTTTTCTTGTCACTATCAATCTTTATGCCTGGTCGGGTCAGTTTACATCTGAAATCATCTTCCCAGAACTCTGCAAACCAGATGTTCCTGCGGTTGTTCTCCAGAGATCTGGTGGTAAAGTACTGGTCAAAACCTGTAGTTGAGGAACAAACACAAGATATTAGATCTCTACTGTTCAGTGTGTCATCATACTTAGCTTCTGAGGGTCCATTTCCCATGCATGGATGAAAGTCTACAGTCCTGGATTAAAAGAGAACTTCAATGGAATTCTCCAATGAGAGAAAGCTTTTAGTCTTGAACTTCCTTTAATCCATGTACAAGAAACTAGTCCGTAGTGCTTGAGAAAAAAATGATCTGGGTGAAAAGCCAGTAGTGTGTAGTGATTCCACAATATTAGAAGAATACATTGACAAAATAAAACGTTTTAGTCCCGTAGAGACGCTGATTAATCTGTCAGCACTTCAGTTCAAACACTATTACAAACTTGTTACTTCAGCCGTGGCCAGTTCTTTTCTAAACCTCTTTACCGTCAATGGATGCTCTTTTTGGGAGGATGGTGACAGCCCCTTCTGCCATGTCCTCCTGGTCCAGAATTGGTGAGATCTTTGCTCCCCAGCTGTCGGAGCCCACAAACAGAAAGTGACCTGTGAGGTTTGCTCTCTTTGCTGCCTCTAGAACTCGTCTGTATGAGAGAGAGAGACCAAAAGTGACTGAAGTTAGTAACTGAGTTAATGGCTGACTACTATCTCCCAAATAGCCATACTGCTCTGTAGATTACATTATATTTCATACAGATTATATTATACATATAGACTCTATGAAGCATATTTAAAATATATATTATGTGTTCTATGTAGTGGACAAACTCTATTAATTCACTATAAAGTGAATTTATGAGTTATGACACTGATGGAACGCCAAAAACTTTAGGTGGATAAACTCATAATATCCCTTTCATAGCTGCACAATAGTGGACAATTTAGCATGGACCATCAACAATCCACAATAATTCACAACAATCGACATTACCTTTTGGAATTGCAACCTCACTCACAATTTCAAACAAGGAAATAAAGGCTATGCTATTACAATCTAATCGCAACATTGTAAAGATTGATGTGTTATATGGAAAACACATCGTTGAGAGATGATGATAGCCAACAGCCATATAATTAGGACAGATCCTCATTCATCAGAGGCAATTAATACTGGGGTGGGATTGACACTTGATATTACACCATCCAGCAGCCCTTCACCCTATGCAGCAACTGATGTGCTTTAATGAGGAGGATAGTTGAGGCTGGACGGAGTGTGAACACATTAGAGAGATGTGTTATTACTGTATCTCAAGGGCTTGAAATGTTGCCCATTAGACAAGGACGCTGTGACTGTGTGCATAAAGCAGTCGGTGGTAGCCTATGGCACGATCCATTTTCCTGAACTGACTGAATTCATAATAGGCTGACTGATCAGTTGATCAATCGATCTCTGTATGTGTTTTTAATTGCTTGATTCATCAGCATATGAAAGGCCGCATTGTATCTGCTGCGGACTTAATCTACAGGCTTCTCATAATCCCCCTGATCATGCTTAGGAGACAGATTGCACTAATTACTAACATTTGGCACTGTGGAAATGTTGACAGCTGAGAGGGAGAAAAAACACAGACACAAAAACAGCTTTTTCTCCCTGCTGTTAAGACGTGGTAATCAGGCGGAAGTGGAGAACCGCCACAGCGGTAAAAAGACTAGGTGATCAGCTACGGAGAACATTAGGTGACACGACTGCCTCTCCCACTGAGACTGCTGGACAGCTGATGCCAGGCTAGATGTGTGTGTTTCTCTCTCTCTCTCTCTCTCTCTCTCTCTCTCTCTGTGTCTGTCTCTGTGTGTGTGTGTGTGTGTGTGTGTGTGTGTGTGTGTGTGTTTCTCAGGCAGGCCAGGGAGAGAGAGAAACAGAGAGAGAGACACACACTGCTGATTTGATTCATCTGCAAATGGAGCAGATGTGTGTTTTATTAGTCGTTTGGTCAACCTGGAAGGCCAATTTCCCCAAAGTATTTCCAGTACGTATTGTAGGATAACTGTTCTTCTCCGCTTAAAATTTACATAACTGCAAGCCAAATGTGAATTGACCACTTCTGACACATTGTTCAGAGAAAGATTAATCTACACTCCTGTGGCTAAAAGATTTCAAATACATACACAAAATTGTTACTGTTTCTTTGGCTAGTCTGGCTATTACTGTTTCTTTGGCTAGTCTGATAAGATATCTAGGTATATACAGTATAAGTACCATCTTTGCTATTGCACGATGTTGAGATCAGCACAGTCAACAAGTCAAGTCAGATTTCTTATCCCATCAGAGGAAATTAAGTTGCAGCCTGGCATTTGAAAAGGAATACAGAAAAATAAAATAAATGAATACAACACTGAAGACAAATGCCAACATAAAGACAATGACCAATACATAATACAGAACAGACCATCCACAACACAAAACAGACAAATACACATCACAGATCAGTACACAGTTTACTGCATGGAGACTTCAGTTCATTCAACTTGTCAGTGGCTTTGACTGTGTTATGTTGATGTGTGGTGTAAAGTATATCACCTCTATTAAAGCAATTTGATGACAGAACTATGTTGAGTGTGTTGATCTTTGTTTCAATGTAACTAACAGACACAGTAAAAAAAATGGCAATGCTACACCTAGTAATTCAGGTACAACCCTCAGTTGTGCAGTAACATGTCCATTATAACATTCCTCGTCTTTCTACATGGTAACTAGTGTTTGTGTCTCAAACAGCTCCCTTAACCTTGCACATTTGTGTTAGGGGATTATCAAATATACAAAGATATTACACAATAATGTCTTCCATGAAATTCATGAAATTGGTCTCACACAACACAGCAACACAGACCAAGTAGGCGATAAAAGAGAGAGGGCTTTTTCCTCTGGGCACTATCAGGAAAAACGCCAACACAACAAGCAACCAGGAGAGACAGCACACAGTCACCCCTAGTCACGTCTCCACTACCTGGAGGTATCCCAACATCAAAAGGGTGAAACGCTGAGGTGCAATGGGGAGCTCTGCCCAGCAGGTCAAACGGCCACCTGAACACTAATGAGTCTGCATTGTGTATGTGAGGCAATTACGCGGCGTCCAAGTCATTACCAGCTGCGCAAGAGACCTGCTGAGACTCTGATAACTTACTTGATGTCGTCCTCGCTGGCGAAAATAATGACTCCGCGTGCATTGGAGGTCTCCATTAGCCTCTTTATGACCTTGTCAAATTCTCCTGGTTTCGGATCTCTCGGGATCTTCAGCGATTGGGCGATGCATAGTCCCCCTTCAAGTGAAAAGTGAAATTAAATTCTGAGAAACTGGCCCTCAGGAATTTACAGAGTGCAAGAGGTCAGTTGAGTTCTAAGCTACACTGCATTTCATCACGCTAAGACATTCACACATAATAGATTGGGAAATCTAACCACGTTTGATTGTTTTATCTTCTTTGTAGCCTACACTTGCGCAGTAATTAATTCATTGTGTTATTTGCAAAGGATCATGACGCATGCACAGCTTGTTTTAGGGTTAATAACAATGGACCTAGAACTATTTGAAGTCGTGTTTGGAGAGCGGTGGCCTTGGGGTTTGGCCTTGTGCAGTTTGAGTATAACCCACATTACATGTATACATGTAGGCCTATGTACACTACAACATAAGTCGCCAGTTTACGCACCTGCCTCACGCGAGATCTGTATGAATGCATCAACTCCGCTCTCCCCGTAGTTGCCCTCCGACGCCAACGTCGAAACATAATTCCACCCCATGGCTTTAACGATGTCGACCATGGCCTGAGCTTGGTAGGAGTCCGGTGGCACCACGCGCGAGAAGAAATCATAACGGTTGTGATCACTCAGTTCCGGGGAGGTAGAGGCATAGCTGATCTGAGGAATCTGGTTAATTTGGACACAGACACAATTTCATGTTAACATTTCCATCCCCATGTTAAAATAGAGGCATTTCCTTGCCCTATATTTCATAACACGTGTCCTAATCTGCAATGTCGCCGAGCTAGCCGGGTTCTCACACATTCTGATCTGCTGAAATGCATAGTACATCAGTATCTGTGAGAACCAGGCTATCGCTGTGCCTGCAAGATAGACCCATTCCACGTTGTATTATTGAATCATCTGTTTTATGTGCAATATATTTTCTCTTACAAATTCACAAAAGCCACCACTGCACCACTACAATTGTGCCCACTGAGGTCTTACGAGGATACATGGAGTTAAAACCAATTTCATTTCCACCCCATCCTCTCCCTCCCATAGAGCGCACTCGCACACGGGCACACCACTATCTCTTCCTCTGGTGGTATTTAATTTACAGTAACTGGATTGTCATGAAGTCCAGATTCATATGGAGTCATTAACTTATTCACTCGAGGGTCAATAATCTGCTTTGCTTCAGTTTGTGTACTCTTAATCAATGAATGAATCAGTCAGAGAGTTATGGCATGATTGGCAACAAGATGGCCTCAAATGAAGTTAGCCAGCACATGCATTGTCAGGGCTGGGATCATATTCATGTCTCTTTGCTGTTCTTAAAGCTCTTAGGGGTGACTTGACAGGTGCTGGCCTCAAAGTCTTTAAGGCTAGCCAGGGGCAGCAGCAGTGTGGATAGGCCTATCTGAAGGGAAATTTGGTGTTTGAAGGGCAGGAGATGAGACCAAAAGGTAGATGTGGGGGTGTGAGCAGAGAAGGAGAAGCGAGGCCCAGAGACCATTTGACAGATTATCTGTGAGGATTAGAGAGGTTTTAGTTAAATTAAGTTAAGCACAGAGGCAAGAGAGAAAGAGATCAAGAGACACGAGCAGTATTTCACGTTTAAGTCAAAATTATGTGAAACTCTAACTACTCAGTCACATTCCTGAGACCTCAGCTTGCCCCTTTTGCCGAAAGCTTGGAATCCCCAAACACATGGACGCTAAATCAATGTCACACAGGGTTTCATTAACACCGGTGTTCCTATTATGGGATGGAAATGACCATTTGTGCCGGACATGCTTCGTGACCATGGGTTCGCTAGCATTTGGGATTAATTAGTTTCTGCATGCCGTCGCCTCAGGCCTCGACCTGACACATGGGAATTATACCTTGCCCTAATTCCAGAGCACTGGCTGAGAAAGACTCAATATCAGAATGTGTCACTTTCATTCAGTGGAGGGACTTTGATCCAAATCCAATCTTTTAATCACCATAATGGTTCCTGTCTACATCAACCTGGACAATTTGTGCCCATGGAAATAGGCCTCACTGTCTGCATGTCTGCCTGTCTGTGCATACACCTGCCTATCTGTCTGTCCATAGGCCAATCAGTTTGTTGATCAGTCTATTTGCCTTTTTGTCTTTCACTGTTTCTTTTTGTTTTCTTTTTTTTAAGTAACCCCTCTCTACCTGGCTGTCTCTCTGTATGCCTTTTGGTCTGTGTTAGACAGGTGTCTTGTTTGTTCTTGCATGTGTGGTTGTGAGTTTGTTTACTCTTCTTCCTCTGGGCTTTTGTTTCTTTATTCATGTCTGTCCATGCGTTTCTGTGTCTTGTGGTCCTGTCTATATGTTTTACAGCTTGTCTGTGAACCATCTGTTTGCTTGTTGTCCGGGGAAGAGGGTGGGACATGCTCACATACCTACTTCAGTGTTTTGTCATAAATTTTTTAAGTGCTATATTTATGAATTCCTTGTGTTTGTTTCTGTCATCTCTCTGTCTTGTTTTTTATTCAGCCATAAATAGTATTAGGCATTCACTATGAGACTGCAGCAGAGGTGAGGGAAAGTTCAGTCGAAGTTGGGGCATCTCTCAATCTTTGGTATTCAGCATGCTCCACCCCAGATTCAATGCACGTAGAAATGAACCTAGTCGCTTCACCCTGAAGCCACAATTATGGTAATTAATGAGTTTCAAGAGCTATTTACAACCTCCCATACTGCTTCAGCTGGTCCCCTGGCTAAGTCAGGAAGGCGGAATTTACATGGAGAAAGTCATACTTTTTCCACACAAGACACACGACTTTTTTTCTCAGTTCTACTGGACATATGACTAGCAAAACATGTTGGCCTTGAGCCTTGATTTCATTATTTTGTATGCACCAAACACTTTGATAAACACCTACATTCCTGATTTGTGATCCATTGTCAGACCTCTTTTTATAATGCAGCTTAGCCTTACATATTTCAGGCTGTTTACTGTGTAGAAGCTCTTGGGTTTCAACAACACGCTTGCAAAACATCTGAATGCACCAACACATAATGGCTTTGGAAAGTGTCAAGTAGGAACAGGGTTTGGGTGATTCTCACCCAAGGCAGGGCTTAACCTACTCTTTTCTTGTCAAACCGACTTCAAGAAGCAGACAGGAAAAGGTTTCGTTACAGCCTGCTTGCTATTTTAGCTTGGCATCTGAGAAAGCCTGTCTCCTCTTCCCTTAGACGGTCTGACGCAGATTTAGAAGATTTGGGGTACTTTTTAACCACTGCATTTTTAATGGTGAGAGTCTTGGAAGACTTTATGTGCCTGAACACCCGAAAAAATAAATATATATTTTCAAATTAATATTCTCATCCATACACCTAGAAGCACATGCATGTATTTTTAAAGATGCCCATTACATTTTAACTGTCATTGCAGATCAAAGAGTCTAACTCTTAAGTCAGCGTTTTAAGTAGTCACCTTCGCTGAAATTCTCACTTTCAAGTCAACTAGTTAGCAGCCAAACTATTCTGGGTACTCGACTAGATCTGGATTTATCAGGGCCAGATAAGGGCCAAATTTCACCCACACACAGCCCCTCTCATTTCAATGATCTGTGGCATTATTAAGCAGTGTGGAGGTCTTATCGAGACATTGGAAAGTGGTAGTTCATATCTCAAACTAATAGCCAGCAGCTACAAAAATTGCTCTATATCTCTTATTAATGGCTATTAGGCTTTGGAGTAATCTAAATTTACTAATGATCCATTGCGCCTCCCAATTAGTAAGAGGACCTGAGCACTTGTGCTTTATCAAACATTTGTCACACGCGGTTAGAGAAGCCAGTCTTCAAGCAGCGAGTCTTTTCCCCACTCGTCCCTCTCATCGCACTAAATTTAGCCTGCAGTCTGAGATGCTGCCATCGGCTTATTGTTCCCCGAGGCCCACCTAATTCTCTTGCTAACAGCTGGCTGATGTGTTATCTACCTCCCTGGCTCGTGCTAAATGGCTTATTGTGGGGAAAGTGTTATTAAGCTGCACAGTGTATGACAACCAGTCAGTTTACACAGGATACTGATGTTTGGTAATGCATCTGTGTTGGTCATGGCCTCGGGTTTCTGAAGTTTTGTTTCCACTTTGTTTGGATATTGTAAGCCATTATAGCCGTTCAATAATTTAGCGCCGAGGGTGTTTTAGACAGTAATAATTCAACTTGGCTGCCTCCCCCCATTGTGACAAAAGCCTGACAGCGATGCATCTCTGTGACTGAGAAAAATGCTGTATTCTCATGCCCAGCAGGTCTGGTTGGATGTTGAACAGCATCCACTTTGTAAAAGCCACAGTAGGCAAATGACCAAACACTATTTGCCCATATTCTGTCTGTTCAGTGCTTGTTATATTCAGTAGGAATCATACTGGGTTTTTTTCCAGAAGACGATTTTTATGTCGGAAAAATATATATCACCAGCAAGTAAAACCTGTTAGAAATATAAAAACATATTTGAATAATATGAATAGTGTAGGAATAATTAAGTTTTTGTGCATGAATTAGAAGAGACAAGGCCCCGGTGTTACCATTACCACAGCCAGAGGTCTGAGTATGAAAAGCGAAATATTTGCAGCGCTTCCTTGAACTCAGACGGCAACGTCTGCTCATTAAAAAAACATGTAGTTTGTTCCAAGCACAGTCCATCTTCCGTCCTGTAGACACGGCCAAAGTGCAGCCTTATGAAATTACACAACCAGCCAGCAAATATCACTCCTTGTCAGGCACACTGAAACTGGATTTGGCAGGTAGGCTAATGCAGTATTGTTGTTTTCTTCCACTATGGATCACTCCCATGATGCTCCTGTAATCTAAATAATGTCCCAACAACAGAAAGGGCACGTTTCTTTATAGTGAGTAAGATTTACTCACTGTTACTCACACCACACACTGACAGGGCATTTAAGGTCTTTGTCCTACTCATTTGCAGTAGTTGTGTCTTAAGCAACTTTTGAGAAAATGAGACAAACTGACAGCATTCAGCGACTCTGCGCCTCCTCTTTTGTCAGAGATACTGAAGAATTATTGGCTCATAATATGCAAAGCCAGAATTATTTAGGAGATTTGCCTGCGGCGCCAACCTCACTGTTCAAATTTGAGCTTCATCCCCCCCAAATATTTTGAAGATAATTCCAGGTGTGCTACTCAGAAAGTATCGAGACATATCAGAGAATATCCCAGAAAAGTTTAGCGCTCGAGCACAGCTCAGAACACTACCAGTCTCATGACTATTTAGAACATCACTTAAAAGTTTCTGTGCGCACAGGAGTTATTATCTTGAACGAAGTTCACCTTCAGCTTGCTGTCACTCACTGTCACCTTATGCTATATAACCACAAATGGTTTAACAGAGGGTGGCTGAAAGAACGAAATGAATGTAAAAGAAATGAATGTAAAATAATGTCCCCAGTTACACAGTATATTCTGCAAACAGAATTCAAAAAGGTGCTTCCAGTGTGACAATATGAGATCAATATAAGGTTCTTTCAAGCTTTTTCTCCCTAAAGACAAAAGTTCTTCTTTGTGTGTATTTTTTTACGTGAAGATGAGACATTTTCATCAAAAGAGTTCTTTGTAGACGAACACTGTTATACAGGGACCTGCAAGGACTCTAGCCGCAATCTACAAAGGTCCTCTACTCAGAAAGGATCTTGTTAAGGTTGTTCTATCGGGAGAGACACCATAGAATATCGTCATGGAGGGAACTCATGAAGGCGATGAGCAGAAATGTTTGGTACAAAAAGGTACCTGCTCCAGAATTCACACAGCAAAACATTTTCTTCCTTACAGAGTTTACACTAAAGTTAATGGCTCTGACACACCAGTACTATCTCCAGGTGTAACCTGGAGAACTATAAAGCAACCCTTTGAATGCCCACCAATGGTGCATTTAAATGAATAGTCATCATTCATTCTCGTCTCGGTTATATTCAGTCCCTCAGCCATGCTTACTTTTGAATCACAGAACAGGAAATTGGGGTGGCAATACCATTAACGAAACAGATAGAAAAAAAAAATATATTTCACTAATGTATTAACGGACACACAGTGAGGTGATTTGTCTTGCTTGAAACTGACCCAACCCTTTATAAGGCAAAACAAGCTCACTTAAATGAGGTGATCAGAAAACCTTTTATTTGCCTCACTGAACAACTACGAGGTCGGAATTATATCTCTGTGTGCTTCAATGCTTTTTTTTATCACACAAATGCTAAAAAGCCTCTTTTTTAATGAAGATGCAGGACCAATGTTCTGTCCTGTTCCTCTTTTATCCATTGTGTGCTTCCCACTGTATTTGCTGAATTTAATTAGTGCCTTGTCTTCTGACAGCTGTCCTCGTATGCGACGTCCTTTTGTTTCAAATCTATTCTCCTGTAGCGCTGCTTCAATGGACAAGTTCATCTTTTAAAATAAAGCCATCTGACATGTTTCCATGAATAAATCTCATCACTCTTTTCATTCGTTGCGACGATTTCCTTTCATCTAAAAATGGAAAAGGTGCACCAACTGGCATTTTCAGACAATGTTCCTCTGTCCCTTTCACAACGAAAGACCGTTGTGTATTTTTATTACTTGAGGAGGAGGCATCGTTTTTTTTCCCTACACCATTAATTCACCCATACTGTCGTGGACAGCCAGCCAGAGCAGATAGAGTTAACCATTTTCCTCCATGAAGATATATAAGCTTGGGACATCTAAGAATAACTTAGAAGAAGACTGAGGCTAATGGTCAAGCAAGTGAACTAAAATGGATATGACGCTGATACACGCAAGGCTTAATGACTGTGTTTTCTCAGAGGCATCATGTTAAGCTGCGACTTCTTGTCCATCCTTTTATGGGGCAACAGAGAGAGCATGATAAATCCATCAGCCAGTCAGGTCTCATAAAATCAATTTTGCTTTTCGCCAACAACAAAAGAGTGAAACACGAACAAGTATCCCTAACAATGCTGTCCCCCTTTTCGCCATTGCATTTCTTATATAAGACCCATGTAGGATGGGATTTTGTTTTTGTGGAAGCCCAGGAAAAAAAGAGGGAAGTACGCAATAAGCTTTCAGTAGGGTGTAAATCTCCACATTAGTCATGGAGATTCCACGTTTTCCCTCAGCTCTCAGCAGTGTCCAATGTGTGCCAGTAGTCGCTCCACAGAAGACGAGGGGGAAAAATAGGGGGGGGGGGGGGGATTGTGACAGAGTGTGCCTCCTATCTCCACTCGCATTCAGATTGCTCATGTGGTCTGGGAATAGGAGGGGGGTGAGGGGGGGGGGCATAGATTGAGCTGTACCACTGAGTCAATGAGAGTGACAGAGATGTTGCATGAACAAGCTGACCTTAGAGATGCCTGATTAAATAAATACACTCGTCATTCTTGGTTGCAGAAAGAGGAGGAGGGAAACAACAAAAGAAACATGTCTTATTTTCATTTGCATAGCCAGTGCTCATGATTTTCACAAAGTTTGTCATCCCTGGTCCCCACACACCCCTTTCCCTTCTGCCAACAAAACCCAAATAAAAACCCAAGGCCCTGGCACTGGGCTTCCTCTGCTTTCTCGAGGCCTCATATGCATGATGTGCTGCTTTATTCTCCATCCCAATTCAGCTTAATCCAATGACAGGATCGGGCAGTGTTCAAAAAGAACGTGTTGGATGGTTTGCATCACAAATTTGTTGATACTGTTCAGGGCGCTCATACATATTTATCGTTTATTTTTTTTATTTGAAATGTGAAGTCGCTGTCAAAATGCGCAATCAGTATGCAGAGCATGTGTGTGGGCTCTTGAGCCTTTATCGCACCTGGTGAAGGGGGGGTTGTTGTTCACACCGGCGGGCTCTGTAGTGGCAGTATTTCACAGAACACCTCCCATGGCCTCCCAAAGCCATTTCAACGCACGTGAAAAAAAAAGGAAAAAAGCTGACCTTACTTTGTCACTGTGGTGGTTGTAATCACATAGCGGGACAAAATATTTCACAGGCCAGACTAAGCCTCTGCCAAGGGAGATGTCTCTCATCTGGCGTCCAAAATGTCCTCCCACTCTATATATCTGCAGTTTCTCCCCTATCCATAGTAAAGAAGGGGGGGAAAACAACAACAACAAAAAAATAACAACACCAGAACCAATTCAATGGACCCTCGGGAGAACCAAAGAGGAATCAGGCCTAAAACGAGATTAGTTCCACCCTCTAAATCCTCATTGTCAATTAACTGCAGTTCCAGACCCCTAGGAATTCTTACAGGCTGCCCAAACGGTCAGAGTGGCCAACTGTCCATTTCAAAGGAGAGGCTAAAAGGCCACAAGCAGTCACTGAGGAGGGGAGGCGGGGGGGGCTGAACCCAACAGCAGTCAGTCTGACCCAGCATGTTTAACATGAGGCACGATGACCTCTTTCTCTAAAAAGGACAAGTTTAATTAGTGAGGATTTCATGTCATATTTGAGAGATTTTGGGGACACATATCAGTAGCCTCAGAAATCTCATTTAGGCCTCTCTGTGACGACATACAAAATTAGGTGGATGAAGATTTTTGCCTGTCTCTTTGCTGACTCATTCTGAAGGCATAGCAGAGGTCCACTTAAGCCAAAAAATGTGATATATTCAAAGAGAGTGAATGTATGTGCAGCAGTCGGAACGGAGCCTTTCCACTCACATTACGATATTAGCACGGGTTGAACACGTGTGTCTATTCTTGCACACACTATTAAACAGGCACTGTATGTCAGGCACCAAAACATACACCAACGTTGGGCAAAACCAAGATACTGCGAAGGTGTATTCTGATCCGTGATTTCTGGGTATTTGAGCAAATGTCATTGAGATAGCAGGAATAATTTGTCATGGGGGATTATCTAATTCTGTTAAAACATTTTGAGAGTGTGCTGTGTTTTGCTTTGCCCCACATTCAAAACGAATTGGAATTCCACTGTGAATGTGGTGCAGTTGTTGGAGGGTTTCTTGGTAGCTCACCAGCCCATGGAGTGGACAGGTGTGTGACAAATGTGAAAATCTGGCAGCTTGTTTCAGTGCCAGGAAATAGAAAATCCCCACACTGTTAGGGGAGGGAATACTTCAAACCACTGTACTCATATGCCACAGACATGGCGTAACACCTTGTGTAAACACCACACCTGGCGTAAATTTCGAGAATGCACTTAATAATTTAATTTCTCTACACTGTGTTACATTATTGCACTTTCAACTTAAAATAGTGCAGATTCTATGTTAGCAATATGCACTCCTTGTTAGTTCTTTCATTGTGTTGTAGCTTGAATGTTATCCTCTTTTGTAAGTCGCTTTGGATAAAAGCGTCTGCTAAATGCCTAAATGTAAATGTAAAATGTAATGATCAGTTCCTCTGTCCTCAGTTTTTTTTTCAGACAATGGTCAGTGGCTCTTTCTTAGAGAAAAATTAATAGAAATAGACAATGCACTTCACCATGGTTTTCCCTTTTCTAATAAGAGGTGGTGGCCACTGTAGGATCGACTACAGTGTTATGTTTTGGCAGGCATTTCTACACTTGTATGTAAGTGTACTCCACCAGAAGGAAGTACAGAATTGTAAAACCGATAAGCAGAATCGGCAGTGACATCAATATTAATGAAGTCTTATCAATTTCCTATGCAATATAGCATAGGTAAGCTACACTTACCTCGAAGAGGCGCAGCACATTGGCCACCATGATGGAGACAGAGCTGGCCGAGGCCCCAATGACGCCCACCACGCGCTCTGGCTTACGGATGATGGGTGGCTCTCCATTGGAGCAACGTATGTCTGACGTATCCTTCTGGATGAGGGCCTGCACGAAGGTGAGCGACTGCTCGAGTGCATAGGTATCTCGAGAGCACGTGTCCAGGATCCGTGCACCCAGCGTGATGTTGGGCAGCAGCTCGGGGTCACTGTTAATCTGATCCAACGCGTAGAGCATGGCCTCCATTCTGTGAATGCCCTTCTCCTTCTTGATCTCTCCACAGGGCACACCGGCAGGCCCCTTGGAGTGGACAGGGAAGAGGCCGCCCAGCGTGATGTCACCCTCGATCTTGATGGAGCGCGGGTGCGTGGCCTGGTGCGCCTGCACCATAGCTCCAGGAGCCGTCAGAGCCACCCAGACAAGCCATAGGAAGGGTGCCCACCATCTGGGTGTCGGGGAGTAGCCACTCAATCTGAACCCAGACGCCCAGACTGTGCCGTAGCGGAGAAGTGAGGATGTGGGTGGACTCGGTGTCATGCTGCTGCAAGTGAATGGACCCAAAATGCTCACCCTCTTCCTGAGGCACCTGCAAGAGACAAAAGAGAGTAGGAGGGGTAATTACCAAGCATTCATGTTTGCAGTGGACAGTCCTCTTTTTAGCAGACTCTTTGGTTTTAAAAGAGAAAAGTGTGTGGGGAGGATACATCTACTACATTGTGCTCTCATGGTTGTGGTAGTAGTATGTACTAGGAGCCACTAGCATTGTACAACATTAAACTATTTGCTTTGCACTGATATATTGTACAGAATCTAGAACTTTCTATATATATATATAGTGAGGTACAAAATAATTTTCTGTTTAGTGAACCCATAAAGGTGTAGAAGATGTGTACTGGAGTCTGTTATGAACTGATAATGAAAAGTGAGTAGCACATTTTGACAGCAGTTTAGAATTTTTATTGTTACCTCAGACAAAGATGAGTATATTTCTTTGCTGAAATGACACAGTATTATTCATCTGACAAACTCTGCTTGGCTTTTTAATGTGTCGGGAGACGTTTGCATCAGGGGAAAAGGTAATTATATCTCCAGACGTGAAGGTATGCACAGTGCAGCACTCTCTCCGTCAGATCCTCGGCGGCACAGAGTACAGAGATGTCAGCCTTGCCTCTGACTTAATAGAGAGCATCGCAAGGCGCCGTGTGGCTCAGGCTCAGTGACTAAGAGCACAGAGACAGATGTAATTTCCAGAGACAGAACAGAACAGAATGGCCCAACCGTGGACTTAATGCCTCGTGTTCCGCTGGGGTCCATGAGGGAAGAGGTCCAGAAGGCCACTTTTTGGAGGAAATAGTCTGCTCTCACTGACCACAGCCCTACTTGTGTGTGTGAGAGAAGTTTTTTTGTCTACATTTTCTGTAAGCTTTGCCACTGATTGTAGCCTCCACTGGGGAGATGAGATTTCAGATAGCACAGAGGGTTTGTGTGTGTGTGTGTGTGTGTGTGTGTGTGTGTGTGTGTGTGTGTGTGTGTGTGTGTTGTGGATGCATTTTGTTTTGAGAAGAGGAGTGTGTTGTGCCGATTTCGAGCCCAGCTCTGCTGAAAACAGGACACGCTCTCGCTCTGTGTTAGCTGTGGCAAGTCAAATTATTTATATATGAATCCCTTCCAAGCAAGATGCCATAGAAGCCTCGCTTGATTTCTGTGGGTTTCTTCATGTTTTTGTGAAAAGATTCTCCTCTTCGGAGTGGATTGTTGTATGAAATGTCACAGATGCTCCCCCAAAAAGGACACTGCAGTAGTTTTTTGTTGGCTGGCAAGTTTGAGCTTCTGAGGCCATTTTGCTGTGGTAGAGTGGGCACATTGTTAAAGCCACACAAGATGCCTTGATGTTCCACTCTCGCTTACTTACTCTGACTTCATAAGAAACATCCATCCATCTGTCTATCATCTGCCAACATGCACATCAACACACCATCACTTCTATGGCAGACAGCACATAAGAGTGAAGCTCATTACTACATATAAAAGGCCCTGAAATGTGTCCCCAGTCTTACTTCACATGGATAAAAGGGGCTGGTTCTCTTCCAGCAACAAAGCCTTGATACTCGGAAGCTTGCTCCCTGCAGCCTGTCTGAAATTAAAAGTCATATTCAATATGGTAGACTAATTCTTTTTAGGAGTGAGGCTTCACGATCTCCCTACTTAATGTGATTTGGAAGAGGCTTCACAGTTGTAACAGCAGCACATCCTTGGATGCTAAACAGAGCTGACATCCACTCCCCAATGAACACACCCTGGTAAATATAATTTTTATGGTGATAAAACTTCACTTAGGACCAGCAACATAATGGAAGGCTTTAATAATACATAGATAGTCCTTCCCTGTTGTTGTAATCAGTTTGTAAGTAAATGCATGTGGGATATCACAATACTTATGATTGACTTAGAGGGCAACCTTATTTGTTTATGGTCTGGGGATAAATCCAACTCAAATTAGATATCATCAAATATAGAACACTCATTATTACAATCCAGTGCATTGCGAAGAAACCTGTAATTAATGGACGGGTATACATACATATTTGTTCCAATCAACAAATCACTGAAAATTGAAGGGTCTGAGACACTCATTTCTATAATGAATGCATAGGCTTACTATGAATAGATTTAAATCCCTTAGCACAATACCAGATCATCATGGTTCACTGGAAACATATGAATCTGACATATTGTATCTATGCATACACCACTGCAGGTAGTCCATGGCAATCTCATGATGGCCTCCACAATAAAGGGGAAAAGAACTATGTGTCGTTTTGTGCACATTTGTCTTTTACATACATGTCATTTACTGAAATCTGTAACTGATTTATGTCCCAGTGAGGTGTGGTATTAGTTGTAAAATCTGAGCTATACACATATATGTATAGATGCTAGCCTATATGCTTAGTTCTGTATATAAGCATAATGTGGGGCATATTAGCGTAGAAATGTATGATTTCAACTCTTTTGATTGTCTCCAGTATAAAACTGGTTTTAGCAACAAGAGGTAGTTGCAAAGGGAAAGATCCTTAACCCAATGGCACAGTAAAGAGCACCAGTGAAAACCTGGGCTTTGAATACCATTAGTAGTAGCTCAACCCAGTCAGTTAAGGCCTTTTACCTGCCCTCCAAACCCAAATCCAAAGGATTCTGTAATCACTAAGAGAATAAGACATGGTAGCCAACCTGATTATAAGATCAGGGTTACACTCAAATGCTTGGTCTGGCTTTTCATTTGTTTATGGATGTGTTAATCTTTTTTCATACCTGGATAATCTCTGTTCACCAAAAACATTTTTTTACTTCTGTATGCCATAATGATTGAACAGCAAATGTACTTTAAAAATTTGTGTTTTTCCCTAATGACTTTAGCATGCATGGGCCATCTGATGCCCCTAGCAGATGATTCTCCTGGCAGTGCCTTGGGAGTCTAGCATCTAATGTCCTACTCTTTCACACTAGATTAAAGGTTAAACTTCTCTTCTATGGCCTGTAACAGTGTTTTTACATTTCAAGGGGCCGATGATCATGTCATGGCAAACACTTAAGGTCAAATACAGTGGCATAATAATCTTGTGACAGACAGTGTTAGTTTTATCACCTGAAAAAGCTGATGAACAGTATGGTGTTGGAAAAACCACCACATTGTTAATCAAATAAAGAGCATATAATATAACATAGTTTAACCTAGGCTATATGAAGCTTTTTCCTGATTGGGACAAAATAAACTCTTCATGTCTGAGGTAGTCAATCCATTGTGAACCAGAGCTTAAGATGATGCATTTGAATGAATTAATATTTGTATTCATGCCAACCAGTGTACTCAGATGTATTCATCTGCTCAGTATCAGAATTAGATAACATCTGAGGAACCCATTTCCAGGAAAAAGGAGATCCATTGCGACTGCAGTAATGACAACTATAGACATCGCCACTCCAGTGTGGATTTTCTTGATGTAGAGATCATCAATTAATCAATAACTTATGTATCATTTGCTTTATCTGCCAGCCCGTCATTCAATATGGGCCGGTAGGAGGTACCATTACATCATACACCCTGCAACATCACTGATGGGCATCAAAGTCAAAAAATGAAATGATGCTGGAGATCCCATCCACAAAATCAGGTCAATTACACTGATGAAATTAAACTGACCCAGGATTTTGTTCCCAAAAGTGAACGGGGCATGGCCGCAAGTATTTTTAATTTAAGGTCAAAGTTCAGCCCTAGTGAGCGCCTCTTCATTGCCTGCGTGCACAGTGACGGTGTACAGAGACATCTGTGGGAGTGAGAGCCTTGGGATTTGCAAAGGCTCCAGAGGTTAACATGCCATTGACTCCTGGTCTAACGAGATCCACTGATCGCACCAGGCACTTGACTCCCTGTTAGAGGCTCTCTCATGTTGTAGAGCCCTAGCCTTACTAGGACACATTACAGATGAACTGACTCAGAATACCTTCTGTTGGGGTTTTACATTAGCAATACATTGCCTTTGCCTTGGTAGCTTAGAATGAGATTTGATTTTCTTCTGTGATGAATTCATTGCCATTCATTATGAAGCTCGACTAAAAGCCAGCATGAGAGCATGCTGTTCATGCTTTGAGAGGTTGCGTGGGTGAACTGTTGAAGGGAAAAATATTGCGAAAAATGTCTGCAAGGCTCTTGTTGAGGAGTATGAGCTCAGATCCCCCCCCCCCCCCACCACCACCACCACTACCACCACATTGTTTATCTATAAGACAATTGCTGCTATAAAACAGATCTAGGTCATTTGCTTGATAACAAACAAAGCAAACTTGCTGTCTTGTAACATTTCTTTAACCTATGATGCATCTTAGGGACTCAGTAGAACTCATACATTGTGCACAGTGTGTGGAAAACTGCAAATATGCTGAAATAATTGTAAGCCTCACTCATATCTCCCCAGAGCCTGTATGTGCTTCACTGAATGATTAGCAAATCTTTAACTGTCTTTAATAGTCTTCAATTTACCAGAGAGATGATGCAAAATGAAGGCTTGCTTGACACACAGGGAGTGCACATAACATACGTCAATTTCATGAGGTATCTCCGGATAAGCTGTACATTAGTCATTAGCAAAAGCAAGGAGGATGATATTAATTTCATAGAAAGTACGAGTCCTATATTTGACATTTTAACCATAAAATAACTTACATACACAATATACAGCAAGATGTAGAACAGACTACGATGAGTAATTCACGAAAGAAAAAAAATCAATCAATGACTGACCGGAGAATTCGGTGCATGAGTGCCCGAGTTCCTATGTGTCCCTGTCCGTGGTGCTGAAAAAAAAAACAATCGGTAATGATGTTGGTTATTTGCTTACCTGATATTTCCATCTTGACGTGAAACGCGTGTGATGGTATAGAACGAGGTGTCTAGAAGTGCCAATCAGGAACTTCACAGACTCACTTCGCACATATGTAAATACTCCATACAGAAGTTTCTGTCCGTCTCTAACATGTTAAACGTTGTCCGATGCCAGCCACGTCAAATTCCATTTCTGCAGGTTGTTCTCTTGAATGAAAACCGTCCGGCATTATTTCTTATTTCTTTCGGATACTTACAAAAAATCAGATTTGAAACATTTCTAGAAATTCCTCCTTTCGAGGCTTGAACATTTCCCCACAATTATGACGCTTCAAATTACTATCAAATCTCTTAAAAGCGTGGTTTTCCCCCGCCTCTCCCTCTCTCGCCCTCTCTCTCGCTCACTCTCTCTCCCTCTCTCTCTCTCTTCTCTCTATGTATGTGTGTGTCTATCCCTCTCTCTCTTCATTTAAGGAGGATTAGTTTGTGTGTGTGCATGCATGTGAAAAAGAGAGCGTATGCATGCGCGCCACATCCATGTACGAATGTGTGAAACTGATTAAGGGGAATTGTTTTTCCAGCTCACTTTGAAATTCAGAAAATCGTTTCTATTCAACCTCGGCGCCGACTCCGAGACTGTTTGCTGAGTCTCCCAGGCGAATGAATAGCTTGAGGCAAAGTAATATTGCACATGTAGCAGCCCTGGTACAGGTGCACTAACAGGTAATTTCTGCGGTTGCCATTCTGGCTCGGCTGATGACACCGATAACGAAGAGATGGGATTCACACAATCTGTATTTTCTTTTGTTTAGGCAGCTGTCATACCCATGTCAAGGCAAACACAGACTGTGCATAAGGCACTGCGTATGGAACTAGTCAAATGTTCGATGAAAGTCCACCTCTTCAGGATGCAATCCATCTTTGTTTACTGCACCCGTAGTCTGGGGCTATGTGTCTCTCCAACAGACAATTGAGCTTCAAACAGGCAGGAGATTTCTGTCGAAATGCAGCACAGGAGGATTCCCAGTGCGCATGCAACTTTAATGGCCCCACAGCCCCAGCAAACTTTCTCCTTTGCTTTAAAAATACAAAGCTGGAATTATACATGCATGATTTCACTGAAGCCATTGCATGCTCATCCCACACGACCGCTGGGCTTCTCATCCGAAATCTCCCATCACACTGTTATTGCGCTGTGTTTATGCCAAAGTTTGCGTGCTTCTGCACATCTCATTTTAGACTTCATTTATGGGTAAAGAAACAATGGGTATTCGTTAACATTGTAACCATTTGTTACTGTTATGCGGACGAAGAATCTAAGAACAAATCAGAATTTGGGGTCATAGTGTGTGTATGTGTAGGAATTAACCCACTGGAAGCCAATGCCCTTTTGTGCCTTTGAACACTCTATATATTACTGTTGATTGACTCATTTCATCAGAAGCATGCCTCACAGTCAGTGGTGCATGCCTTACACATAATAAACAGCATCAGGGTCATAATATTCCTCTGTAGTGTACTGTGGTACATATCAAACAGCTAATCAAATATGTCAGCCACAGCTCTGCACACAAATGATGTCTCACATATAAGAATGCCAATACATTGACATATGGATTTTGCTTCAGAGAATGTGATTTGTCATCTGTGGTATAAAGTGTTCACTGCACGTTCCCGCCCAGAGTGGCTACAAAGGGAACATCCCAAATGGATGACCACAAGGCCAGAAGACATACGATTCCCTAATTTTAAAAAATGTATCAGTGTCTCATTTAAGATACATTTATTCAAATCCTGTTTCAAAATGTACTGCATGTGGGCAGGGATTAAGCTTTTCTCTGTGAATGTTTTTTTTTTGCCTTCATGTGGAGGAGATATTTATTCATTCTCTTTTTTCCCTGCGTCCTCTCGAGCGATTGGTTGAGGAATCTCTGTAAACTTGCCTCACATTTTTCTTCATCAGACAGAACCATCATACCATCCACCACACCACACCACCAACCCATTACACACACACGCACACACACACACACACACACACACTGCTCGGTAGTACAATCATGAACCTCCAGTAAGTGGGTGATGGGACATGTGATGTGTTGCAGTTCAACTTCATCCACACGCAGTGAGGAGGAGATTCCTGGAGGGGAGGAGGGGAATAAAGGGAGTGGGCCAGCAAATTCCTACACACACACACACACACACACACACACACACAGATGGTCACTCACTCACATGCACAGTAATATCCCAACTCCTCTGGACTGTTGCCTTAGGCCAGCTCTGGGGGAGTGTGTGTGTGTGTGTGTGTGTGTGTGTGCGTCTATGTATGTAACGAGTGTGTGTGTGTCTGTGTGTCTGTGTGTGTGTGTGGTTGGGGGTGGGGGGGCAGTACTGAAGTGCCTAACTTCCATGGTGGCTCCAAGCAAGACTGGGCAAGGGAGCCCAAACCAGTGCACCATAGCATTCCATCCTCCTTAGGGCATGGTGGCTACAGGAACACCAAGCCCCCCCACACACACCCTCTAACAAGATCTAAAGTGATAATTTCACACTCCTCTTGCTTCTGTTTTGATGCATAGACGTTTGTCTCTTTTAGGGGAAATTGTTTTGACCTGTAGCCAGTCGAGTGACGGTGTCGGCTTGAGTCACACAGCCCCCCGGAATAGCTGCCTCTAAAAATGCCCTCCTCGGTTTGTCGTGCGCCTGACAAAATGATTATCATAACAATGAACGCGCTCATCAGTGCATAGAATCTAAATGACCCAACTTTGACGGCAGCCTTATTTAGCTGTAGGTGCTGAGATTATTTACGCTGAAGCCAGCACAGACAAAGAACAACGAACCCCCACCACCACCACCACCATCACCAAAACCACCACCCCAATGATAACCAATAGCTGTTCAGCCAGCATTTGGTTATCATGTCAGAAATTTGTCAACATCAACGGCGTACAAATTTTGCTCCCGTGCCATGCCTTTGATATGTGGGGCCTTTGGAAGGCTAATCTGCATAAAGGACTTTCATTTGTTTTGTTTGTGGAGCATGGTTGGCTGGTTGAGCTCCGTTCAGCTCACTGTTTCCATCACTCCTTTCAGTGCTATGGCACTTGGATGAAACGCCTTGCCACTGCGGATTATGTGTTTATCTGAGGGAGAACAGTACCTCCTGCTGCTCATTTGCACATCTGCTTTTTCCCCTCGATCAATATTTATAAACAGTAAATAAATAATCAGCAGCAGTAGCCTCCTGGGCATCACTGTGATATTTATGTGAAGTTAGGTGTGAGAGAGGAAGAGATGGAGCCCTCTCGTTTGCCTTGTGTCATTCGCTCTTCCTCTTCCTATCTTCTGATTCTATCTATCTTCTCTCTCTTTCTCTCTCTCGTTCTCTCTCTGTTTGTCTCACTCCTTCATCCGCTGTTGATCTGGGTAGTGTTTGTCACCTCTGAAACGGGTATGCCTCAGACACACCTAATGGTTTGCGAAAGCCAGCTGCGTCGGATTGAGGATGCATGGGAGATGGTAACTGGTGTTGTCACGGCGGTCCAGACAGATGGCTCCAGGTTGCTTTGCTCCCTGCTGCTGTTCTCCTGCCCTGTTAGAGATGCTCTTTGATGTTCACTCCAGCTTTGGTCCAAAACTTTCTCATCCCCAAGTAGAGCTCAAGAGAGCACTCAGCTCGCCAAAGTGCCTCAAGGTGCTCAAGGCCACCCTCAAGTGCTGTGCTCATGCCATGACATTGTTTACAATGTGCCTACTGCACTGGGATGTTTACCAAATGCATGTTATTTTCTCTCTGTCAGCCAATTCCCTCATAAATAGCAAGAGCCATTCAGAGCATGTTCACCTCTCTGAGCAGGAGCAACCTGAAATTAAGTGCTGTGAATTGCCATAATTTAATGCCTTTTCAGCCGTGTCAGAAAAATCTGACTTCAAGTTGAATGAAATTTCAAGCCCCTGGAAATTGCAACAGAACCAACCACTCAGCCACTTAGATACCGACACAAATGTCTGGAAACATCCCCTCTTTAATTTCCCTCACTCCCAGCTGTTTTTTCCCCTCCCCGCGTGTCACAACTGATTCATACCATGCCAATGTTCAAGCTGTTTTGTATGCGTACTGATTCGGTGGACAGTGTCCTGTCAAATTCATGTCTTGAGCTGTCACTCATAGGACGAATCACACCGACACTCACAAATTTGCTCTGCGAGGCATTTCGGATGTGTCATAACGGCCTTTTCTCCACAAATTTTCTATTGCTTATGCCCTACATGAACTTTTACCGGGGATGGTGGGGGTACTCATGAAACTGACTTAAGTAGAATGTGTTTCTTATTTTTGTCATACTCGGACAAAAATACTTTGTCATACTTTGGGCTACCTAAAAAGTCAAGTACACAGTATTGGGTTATACTCTGGGTTATATACTGAAAAATCAAAGTGAATTTTTCCAACATTTCAAGTGTTTGGGAATGAAGTTAATTACTTGTACTTATCTCTAAACATTCCATTTTAGCTTGTTTGCAGTTAATGAGCATATCACCTGAAAATAAAAAAGGCAGATTTTATCAAATTTTAATCAAGCAAACATGATTTATTTTAATTGGAAATTGACTGAAATGCAAATATTCTTGACAGAGCAATTTACAGTACATCCATTGCACTGGATTTTCTCACAGTTATACGATGGCAGTTGTAACCATCTTTACATATATTTAACATGTGTCTGGTCTTCTGTGGCCTCCTGGAAAGCTAAGAAAAAATGATGAGGGATGGAGATTCCCCTCTCCATATTTTTATATAACAGGTTTCAAAAGACAAAAAAACATTCCACCCCCATCACACACACACACATACACACACACACACACACACACACACAAACACACGCACACACTCATACACACAAACACACACACACACACATTGCCCAGAGGTTTTTGGACCTGGTGTTCAGGGTTATATTTAAACAGATAGGCTGATGTACCACAGGCAGGGCAGAGGAGCACTTAGTAAGCCCAAGTCATCCTGTTCAATAATGCAAGAACACACACATGTGACAGGCACAAGGCCTGTGCATATTAAACTCCACCATGGACACCCTGCAGGGATGGACAGACTCTGAGTGGAACAGAGAGAGAGAGAGAGAGAGAGAGAGAGGGGTATGAAGGAGAAGAAAGAAAAAAGGAGAGTAGTATAGGGGGAATGCTCTGCTTTTGTGCATTCCCCTCTGAACAGAGACAAACCCTCTTTTCCAAATCCTCCATGCTCTGGCTGGCAAGCAGCTCCACACGCTCTCCGTGTCTTTAGAGGCGTCTCAGTGGTTTCGCAGCAGCTCAGTGGGGTTCTGTTCTGCATTTAGGGGCTTCTCTCCATGATGCACGGGTCACGCTGCTTGACACTGATGCTGTTTCCTTAATTATGCTTTGAGTTATTTCTGCCCAAATTATACTCCAGCTGTATTGGCTACTCTGTTAAATAATAATTACAATTATGTGTGTGTGGTTCTCTGTCCCAGCGCTTGTAGTGATTTTAACATATTAATGCTCTAAGGGTGCACACCTGCAGTAAATAAGTTCTTCCAGGGACTTTTTATTTTTAAATAGCTTATATTTCGTCATGCTGTCTTTGCCAAATTAAGAGCCATTTTAGGAAGATTATTCATTATTATGAAGTCCTTCACAGTTTTTAACTGGCAAGAAAGCTGCCATAGGGTCATCACACTGGCATGGTTTTAAAAAGAACTATCACAGTTTTTTTTCGGTGGGGGAAATCCCTAGGGGGTTATAGATTGCACATTTTCTCTGGGAATGTAGAAGTGCGACCGCCATGAACTCTCTGAATCACTTTGTGCCACCACAGTTATGGGGGCCATTCATCATCGTGATATACTCTACTGCTCAGCAATAAAACAAAGGGTTTCCTGCATCTCATCACAAATCAGTGACTCATGCACTGCTCTTACAGGCTAGTATACTTTACATTAGACTGAAAACAGAAGTATAACAATCTCCTTAAATTGATTTGGCCATATGTTTTATTATTGAGCACTATATACTAAGGCGCAGGTTAACAAGTAGCCTGCTACTTGTGGAACACATTGCTCTGTGTGCATCTTTGGTGTCATCAGCTGCTGGGAAATGTGTTTTAGTGTGTGTGAATCAACTCTATTGATCTTCCCTTTACCTGAAAAGGACACTTTGTAGCCATCAATAACATGTTCCTTCAAAACCTTAATTTACCTTCTAGGGACCAGCTTTTTTGGTGGATTTCAATGTTGATTCCTTTCAGATTTTCTCACTTTTAAATTTTTGACAAGTTGCTGAGGCTTTTTCACATGACGAAACTGTATGAAAGGGTTCTGCTATAGTGACAGGCCAAACAGCTCTTTCTAAATGTAGCTATATATGTGTTGTGGCATGACACTGTGAGGAGAGGTTTCACGTTTTCTCATTTTCATTCATACACAGTATCCTGTTAATATTTGAATTACAGTTCTGAATTTCACAGACGTTTAACTCACATACTCACACACTCAGGGACCCAGCATTTCAACAAGCTTCAGTCCATTTTTAATCATCATCTAGTGCAGGTGGGGAGTTGCAAACCACCCTCTGAATGAAAACTGGCTTATTGGTTACCGTGGCAGCTGAAAGGCCATTCTTACGCTAGCAGTCAGCGGAGCTCATCTATCAAAGGAAGTGCAGAGCTCTGCTCTCTCAGTCTGGGTGTCTGGGCAAGTCTGATAGGGTGGCACTTAAACAACATAATCCACTGAGCATTCTTCATGGCCCCTGTTATTATCCAGCAAAGCAAACGCAGGGAAGCATGCCCTCTGACTTTGTGATAAGATCTACTTCCCCCTCTGCTCTGAATAAAGAAGTCACCTCTCTCAACCAGATGATGTACAGTAATTGACATTCAAGTTGTGTGTGTGTCTCTCTGTGTGTGTGTCTGTCTGTGCCTGTGTGTGTGTGTGTGTGTGTGTGTGTGTGTGTGTGTGTGTGTGTGTGTGAGAGAGAGAGAGAGAGAGACAGAGAGAGAGAGAGAGAGAGAGAGAGAGAGAGAGAGGGTTTGGGAGAATGTTTGGGGGTGGAGGACTGTATTATGTCTTCAGAGACCGACACACACACTCAGGGAGAGAGAGAATTTCTCGAGTAAACAAGTAAATGCGCGTATGGTGTTTGGCTCATGAAGCTTTATCGCCACCGCGTGTTAAATATGAGGAAGAGCAATGCTACTCAATGGGCGCGTTAAAGATAAACACTACTATCAAAATTTGTGATTTTAGTTATATTTCCTTAAATCACGACATGTAATACTTTATAAAAGTCTGAAAACACCTCACACATAATTGTAATCAGTGCAGTATTTACCGTAATCGAGGCGATACAATGTAACCATCTTATAATGGAACGTTCTGGGCTTTCGAATCATCTGCGCATGTGCGTAATGTTACATTAAACCACACGTGTTCAACCAAACTAGAAAATGTACAAGGATCTTGTTAGCCAGTTGGCAGATGAACTTTAAATAAACAGTAAAGGTATGTAAAACGCCAAAGAAATTGGGTTAGAGCTGCACAGTGAAGACAGCTATTAACAACCTAATGTTAATCCAGTCGTTGTTTGAGATGGCAACATTGGCTAGCGTCAACGTTAGCTTTTCGTGGAAGTAGTTGGT
Source organism: Tenualosa ilisha (assembly GCA_015244755.2). NCBI lineage: Eukaryota > Metazoa > Chordata > Actinopteri > Clupeiformes > Clupeidae > Tenualosa > Tenualosa ilisha. Next base: position 499,890 of record PYXC01002110.1, read on the forward strand.
TAGATGGTAAACGTTAGCAGAGGAATGTAAACTTCGGCAGACAGTATTTCATTGTTGTGTGAGTCGTCTTTATCGTGATGTCTTTTTATCCAAAGCAGTTGTTGGTTGAAATGTATGTATGTAGTGGTAAAGTAAAGTGAAACCAGAACCGAGGGGCTAGCAGTAAGGTTAAATAGGCTACCTAATATATCTAATCGTGCAAACCTTGCAGACACCACAAGGAGTGCCCCATAAGCTTGCGAGCATGTTAATTAATGTGTTTTGAGGATATTGTGTGCGATGTCGTGCTGTGTCTTCCTACCTGGACTACATAGTGCATATTCTGGATCAATGGTGGCGGCGACATTGTTGTTAGTTTGTTGATCAGACCATATTATATCATATGTCTTTACAGAATGACGACAGAACAAGAAAATGACATAGAAATGACTCAAGACGCGACCAGTGACAGAACAACCTTTGCAATCTTGTGAAAGATGCTGGTCAGAGTAAATGTACTGCTGAGAACCACGATGAAGATCAGGACGAGGAGGAGAATGGTTCAGAGGAGGACGAGGATGGAGATGCCAGCACAGCTGAGTCTGGTGAAGGGGGACAACCCATGGATGAGGAAGATGAAAAAGACCTGAAAAAGGGCAAAAAGACTGTGCCAGGAATAGTGTATATTGGTCACATACCTCCCAGGTTACGGCCCAGATATCTCAGAACCATGCTAGGTGCTTATGGAGAAATCGGGAGAATTTTCCTTATGCCAGAAAGTAAGAGTTCTCTGATACCACAATGTAACAGCTATATACCTATCACTTAAATTCAAGTAAAGTGTTCAGTGGTGAATGCAGTACTTCTCTGACCTTTTTTTGGTTTCTCCTGTTTCCCACAGGTAAAATGGTCCGCAGGAAGAAAAAGAAATCTGGCAGTAATGCTAGCAATTTCACTGAAGGCTGGGTTGAGTTCAGAGACAAGCGTATAGCTAAAAGGGTGGCCCTCACCTTGAATAACACACCCATTGGAAACCGCAAAAAAAGTCATTTTGCCGCTGACCTCTGGTCCATGAAGGTATATATAATTGATAGTCTCTTGCTGTTATGTGTTCACGCCTTTTTCAGGCCAGGGGCCAGTTTGTGCTCTTTTTCTGTTGACGTTAATGACAAATGTGTGGGACTGGATCAAGGCACTGTTGAACAAAATCTCCTATCTTCCTCATTCATGAATGTATTAGTGCTGTCATTATTGTGATTGCTAATCCTCATGTGTTTGCCCTTTTACTCTGCTAGTACCTGCACAGGTTTAACTGGTGTCACCTGAGTGAGCGATTGGCTTATGAACAGACTGTCTATCACCAGCGCATGAGGACGGAAATCGCTCAGGCCAAGAAGGAGACCAACTTCTACCTGGCCAGCGTTGAGAAGAGCCAGACCCTGGACAAGATCCGCAGGAAAAAGGAGAAGAAGGGGGAGAAGATGGAGGAGAGGTCGTGGGACTTCAAACAACGTCGCACGGAGGAGGAGATCCAGATAGGCAAGAAGAAAAAGGTCCTGTCGAAGAAGAACCTCCAGAAGGCTCAGGAGAAGGCCAAGGCCATCCAGCAGAAGGCCCAGTCCAACACCTCTCTGCTGGCCAAGATCTTCAACAGTGGAAGATAGACTTGTCCAAGTCATTCATTAATATCTGGATAAATGGACTGTGCATAGACTTTACCAGTATGATTTGACTGTTTTTGTGCCTCTTCAGATTCCTCTGACTGGATGGATTGAAAAATTGACATTTTCTTTTCCGTAAGTTGCCAAAGTGCTATTCAGTCATATAAATGATCTGTATGTTTTGTTTCACCAACAGAACTCCTTTATTGGCAACATTTTGTAACTGTATTTGTAAAGGAAATCACAAACAGCTGTACACCATTAAGTACAAATGTGAAATTGACATGAAACATGAAATTGACACTGAGTGTTTATTTTCTCAATATAAAAATGAACGGATATGGTGTAAAAATCTAGTGTGCACACAATAATTTCTTTTAACCATTAACAAAGAGATTCACTTAAAAAGATTTTTTTTTGTCCTGGAAATATCTCTACTTACTCTCAAAATCACCATTCACTGTTTTCAGGAGAGGAAAAATAACAGTGAGTACTAGAAAATAGGCAAATGTATGGTGGCAACATTCATTTAACAAGCCAAGTTGCAAGTTGTAAATACACCTAAAATGTAATCACGTCTGACAGTCTAGTTTATGTTTTAAGCACTCACAAATTTCGGCATAAACTTGCAATGCAACATGGTTTTAAAAACAGTCTTCACCTCCTATCATCTTTCTTTTAGCAAGTGAGGAGGGCGAAACATTTATAAATTAGATTCACTTCTTAAAGGTGCAGTCCATTATTTTCGCGTGTTTAATGAAGTTTGAGCTAAACTTCTAGCCATATTACACCCCTTTATTTCTTACTTGTGGAGCTCATATTGAGCAGCAGAAAATGGAGAATGACTTTGTCTGGACCACTTTATATTTCCCATTCACAATATGGGGGGGATTTAAAATCCTTGTGGAGTCCAGAGTGCAGTGAGAAGCAATTTGCTGAATTCACAAAATGGCAGTTGGCACCTTTAAGGTTAAAGGTTGTTGTTTTTTTCCCGTCATTGTGCTCCTTTGTATTACCACATCTGCCACCTTGGTTTTTAACCCAAGAAAACCGATTTCTCCAGGCCATCCTCCACTTTAGTATACTCTAGGTGGGATTTAAAGTATTTGCTCTCATACTTAGGGCTATTCCGAACATAGGCAAGGTAATCTGGGGTCCCTGGACAAATAACGTTGTCTGCAAGTAGGACAGAACCTTTGTGTAGCAGTCCACATTCCTGGGGGGAAAAATGAAGAATGTTAATCCCAGTATGGTGAAGTCTGAAGGCATCTTTTTATGTGAAACATTTTTCAGCACTGAGACGAAAAGCTCATTTAATTCAAAAAGCAGCTTGCCTCAAGTAATTTGGTGTCAGGAAGATATCGGTCTTTCCAGTGATCCAGAAAAACCAAGTCAAAAGTTGTTACTCCAAATTGCTCCCTCATTTTGGGGATGAGGTCTCCCGAAGGGCCTTCCACCAGCTGGACCTGTTGCATTAGAGAGCAGAAGTACTGACCATGTAGCATAACATCTGTAGACAAACATGATTTCTAAAGACATTTTTCAAATGCCCTTGACTTTTAAGTTTTTTAAATTGGTCTTAGGGTTTTTACATAGAGTTATGAAGCAAGAGTGTAAAGCATCCTTTATATTTTGCATCAGTGAGAACTTATTTTCAGATACCTGTTTTTTGTTATAGAAACTGACAACCTCTCTGAATCTGAGGATTGTGGACTATTTGTACTTGTAGTGACTCAAAGTGACACTAGTTCAGTGTAGACTTCCTTTGAACAGTGCCATAACATCAGATATTTCAAAATGATCTATTTCATTTTCTCTGTATCCTTTCATATATATTTATGTTCCTGAGAATGATTTCTCAGTTAGCCAGTAAATACAATAGTGGAACCTTTATCTACAAGGGACAAAACTATTCGCTTACTATGAACTCAACTATTTTGTTACCAAAAGTCTGTCAAAAAAGAGAAAGACAAAAAATAGAATCTTGTCTTCCCATCATCAGGAATTCAAACACCTCTCCTACCTTCTCCTGTAGCCCAGCGAACTCAATGACCTGACGGGCCACTTTTGCGTAGTCCGGGTTAAACTCTAGAGTGATGAGTTTGGTACCAGGTGCCAGTAGGCGGGCAATGCGCACTGTGGAGTACCCACAGTAGGTGCCAAGCTCCAGAGCTGAGCCAGGACTGATTTCACACACCATAGAGTCCAAGATGGTCCCTACACACAAGAAGGAGAAACACAGTTGGAGTGAGCAGAGGGCTTCAGTGACAACAAAAAGGTTGTGAACATCAACAGGACTCATTTCCATATCAAAACCCCATTAGACTCTTGCCCTTGTCCTTTAGCGCTGCTAATGGACAGCTTTTGTGGTATATGGGGACGATGCTGCACACACAACGTCCTTAGAATTTAGTCTCTCCCTTATTGCCAATGAAAGAAGTGGTCTGTATGAATGATACTAAGTCATAAATAAGTGTCCATGTATCTGTTCTTGCATTAATAGTTGACCCCATCAAGTACAAAACCAAAACAAATATTTCTATTAAATAATTAGGAGAAATTAATTGGGATTGTGATTTTTTTCAAATCAAGGTATGTGTTATTAATCATTCAAAAAATATTCAAAAATCATTCTCCGTCTTAACCATTTAAATCTATCTGAAAAAAATAGATGTTCTGGGGAATTCATGTAGTCTACATGCGTGCCACTCTGTGCAGCCATGCAGAAGTCCCAGTGACCTAACATTCAGACGCAAACCTTCACTTCACATTCAGGGCAGTGCTGTTTGATATGACCAAGGGGGAATTCTCTGCAGAGGGGGAAGCCTAACTTTGATTTAGGAGAATGACTATGAAACATCAAACAAGTTGGCAAGGAGAAGGCTTATTCAACATGCAAGACTGGCATGAACCACAAATACTCTGAATGGAGCCCTATGTTTTCTATGAGCACTGACATCTCTGTCACGAAAAGCATTTAAACTGCACTTCACTGTGAATATCACAGTATTAGGTTATTTTTTGAGTATGGTTCCGTACCCTTCTCATCCCCTACATTCATAGCCCACTCGCTGTGCCGGCAGAAATGATCAATGGCGGAGATGACACTCTGAGGGTCCCCCCGGGTGGCGTTCTTCTGCACTGCTTTCAGGAGACGCTGTGAGAGGAACAGGTGGTTATGGTATTGAAAACCACTGTCAACTCTAAAGAGTCTAGATAACAGGAGTGGTATGCAACATGCTGATTATATGCAATATTTAGATTCATGAAATGTATTGCGTAGTGGTTTGTGAGCTCCAAGTTTGATTCAATGGGAGCGATAATTTTCTGCATAATCTTTTTAATCTTGACATAGGTAGGATAGAGGCCCTTCAGTTTGGAATCAGAAACAGGATCCGCCGATAAACATAAACTCTTCCACACTGTAATAATCATAACTGGCTCAGGTGTGCACATGGGGACACACAGTAAATAAGCAAGTTTCACAAATACAATCCACAAGGTCACCTGAGGTCGCGTTGAGCCAGTGACAAAGTCCAGGAAGCGCTCCACGATGACATCATGCCACAGCAGTGCGGCTGAGGCGTTGTACTGCACAGCTGCAGGAATGAGCCAGAAGAAGAGAGCATAGAGGACAGCTGCTCCAACCACACACACCGACAGGACACCCAACAACATGCTACAGGAAAGTGGGGGAAAGGGGAAGAAAGGACACATTCTGTTCACTCGTTCATTTACTGTAACAATTTCAGACCATGGCACAGGACACACTAGGGTTGGTGCAGCATTTTATAGATAGTAATTGAAATAGATGTTAGATACTATCTATTAATCATGTAGATATTATCTTGATTCCTGAGGGAAATTCAAGCTTGGCATTTTACCCATCCATGATTAGTGATCAGTGATCACACATACACACACACACACACACTTACACTGTGAACTCCAGCTCAGAAAGCTGAGGGACCATCTGCCATTCTTTTTTTAGTCATTTGCTATTACTTATTCATTCATGTTAATTAGCGTTTTCCTGGAGGTAAGAGTAATGGGTGACACAAGTTCTTGAATTGCATGGGTAAGGCAGGAATATTTTTACTCTGCTTTGGCACCTCCCCATTCAGTAAAGTTGACTAAATACACAATATGAGTGTGCTCTTTTTCACTGAAACAGCAGTAGAAGCATTGTTAAGTAAAAATGGGGAGAAACTATGCCTTATGTGCCTTTATCGCCATTCAATTTCACCCTACGCGAATGTTACATATGAACAAAAACCTTCATATCTGTCGCTTCACTACTGAAAATGTTGAACTGTTATTTATAACAACTGATTCGTTGTTGGAATACACAGTGCCCAAAGCATAGCGGTAGTGAAATAGGTTTCATCATTTGAAAGTCACTCATATTTCAGACTGCCATGAATCTGTTCCCTTTCCATAATATCCACTGACTACTTACCTGTAGACTGACTCATAATGTGCAAGAACTGTAACTATATCAAGGCCTTGGACATTGCTGCGGGTATTTGCCCGTCATTCACGTCCGGTTCCCTTGTATGCCAGCGTTCTCAGCAAACTGATGTCAGATAATTAACATAATGCCTGAGCCGTTCTGACATAACTGGCCCTATAATGAGTCAGAGCTACAGGCTGTAACACAACACCAACAATGCTTCTGGGGCTCTGGTTCAAACACAAACAGATTATGTCGTTTTGGTTTCCCGTAGCAGATCTTATGTATTTTTTCAATTGTGCGTTGACAACAAAAGTAACAAAAGTAATCTGAGTAAATGAGTGATTATGAGAGTTAATCAACCTTTGGACTCTAGCAGACTTTTCAGACACTTTTCTGCTACGTACCCTAGTTTTATGATTTACCAGTTCCTGTTCACACTCTCACTGTTACACTATTGACTATACAGTCATTGTATATGGAAACACCGAATACCAAATCTCAAGATGACTCAAAAGATGATTAACAGAAAAATTAATGTCAAGAACACTTGCGCTATTATCTGTATAGGAAAGTAGTCATGTAGTCAAGCGTTAACAGGAAGGAAAACATTTTTTCCTAACTTGTGAACAGTCTAAGAGAACCCCTTAGGGAGAATGAAAATCAGCTTGGGAAACGACAAACATTCCTACTTAGCCAAAATAAAGAGTCTAAGCTGGCAACAGGAGTTAACAAGCATACGGTATGTCTGTGTCACTGTCCATGAGTGGGCAGTGCTGCCAAGGCTCTGCACTCCTGTTGTTTTTACTTAAATGGGTGGATTAGGGAAATTGTGTAAACACCTCACTCAGACTGCACTGCTGTTTCCATGCCATTGGAGAAAGAATGGCCACGTGCCAGAGGTGAAGAGCTGTGTCGGAAGGTCTATGATGTCGTTGTCTTTATCTGCTGCTCACACAAGTGTCATGGGATAACTGTCTACATTCATGTACAACTGTCTGCGTTAATGTCTAACTGGACCCTTTCAACTCAACGCTGTGTGTCTCTCTATCTCTCGCGCTCTCTTGATAAGTACTTTTTTAAAAAATGTAAGCCGAAAAGTCAGATACAGATTCAAAAGGGTGGTGTTGTGCAGCCAGGGAACACCTAATAGATAACATGAACAGTACAGACACTAAAGATTTAGTAAACATACTCCTTCCCTGTCCCATTTTTTGCTCACACCAATAAAGTAGGTCTCATCGATCTTTGTGTCCGCCAAGGGGCTTGGAGTGAGAGGAAATTAAAACACGGCTAGATTTCGACTAGAGCTCTGCAACATAAATATTAATAACAACTCAGCGTGGTGTTACAACACAAGACTCAACCCAGAAACACTTATCCGTATCTGCAGACACAAGCAAACAACCCTAAATATTTAATGCAAAGTTTGTGCACATCAAATGAAGTAGCTGTTTGTTGAATGATGTGAATTAAAACACAAGTTCTCTCATGTAGCTCAGATTGGCAATTTCCTAAAAAGACATTAATCAGCTGTAAACAGTTGTAGTTGTGAACAATCTCTACAAAACATGATAAATGAAAGATCTTGTCTGCTAATGTTCCTTGACAAAACATGGTGCTGATCAAGAGTTGCTAAAGCAGTGGTTTAGGAAAGTATAAGCACATGTCCTGACACACAACATGCACTGACTACAGCTGTTCCACTTCCTCGATTAGACAAGAGAAGGTTACAAAAGAACTGCAAACAGATCATGCAAAACAAGAAGGATTTTCAGTGCCATAGCTTACTTTGTACTGCAGCTTTCTCCACGCGTTTACAGATGATTCTTATTTCCTCTCCTTTTCTCCTTAGTTGCCTTCCCTCTCAGAGACTCCCTGCACACAAGAGCATTTGCTCTTCACCTCTGTCCCCTCCTTCCTTCCTTCCCTCTTTCTTTCTCACTCTCTCTCTCTCTCTCTCTCTCACACACACACACACACATACACGCATACACTCACTCCCACTTTCTCTTGTTCTCTCTGTTTGCCTCAGTGGTTTCTACTGAAAGCAATTTGTGCTGCTAGTGGTTCACCATGCTCCTGTGGCAAAATCCCCCTATCACACACAGCATGGGTGGACACACAAACCCACACTCATGCACTTCGCGCACACACACTATCTCACACTGACCTATAGACTCATGCACCCCAGCATAAGCAACCATGAACACACTGCGAGGGAGAAGGGCTGAGCTCAGGCCAACTGGGCTGAGTTTTAAATCCCTCTTTAGCCAATCGCGCAGTAATCCCTCTCTTTCTTCCTTCTACCCTCTTCTCATCCCTCTTGCACGATCCCTCTCTCTCTCGCTTTCTGTCTTTCTCTGCCCCTCCCCCTTTTTCACAAGCACACACATAAAGCTAACAAAGGAAAACCCTCACATGCGCAGGCTTTTCTGACATACCAGGCTATCTGCTGTGCTACATGCTGGTCAGCACATGACTCACATGGACGTGTGTCAGCCATGCAAATAAAGCAGTGGCATTTTTGCACCACAGAGCTATCACATGCCAGTGTACTATTAACATTACTGGTGTGGAAAAATATGCTGTTTTGAAGATAAGGTGTTTCTAACTTGCCAGCTGGACTTTAGAAAGCACGTCTTTTTTTTTTTTTTTAAATAGTATTGATGTTTTTCTCTTCTGAAAGGCCAAGAGGGCTCAGGCTTTCCCCTTGGTCTTTACAACCTGCCATCTACAATCTCTATCACCCAACCACACATGCGCCTGGTCAAACCGCTTGCAAGTTCACTGAAAGCCTCTATTCATCTTTGGCAATAGTTATTATACCTAACGGTGTACTATTTCCATTTGAAGGGAACGTTACTACAGCATCAACAAGCTATTGATTTTCATTTAGCCTTTATCCTCAGGCTATTGTTCTGTCCATTGAACATGAACTACACTGTTACCCTTCATGTCTTTGTCGCATTGGCTATGTCAATATTTCCAGTGATATCATCAAGAGTAACTGCATGCACAGCTGTTTCCAATCATGTACTTGTTGGTGTGACGAGAGCTATGCCCTAAAGAATATGAGCACTTTTACTATTGAAAGTTTTTAAAAAGGCTTATAGATCATTTTTTACTGATATGCCACTACAGGCTTTGTTAAATCCCCCATTTCCTACATATTTCAGGCATAAAGAGAGTAAACAGTGGCTACTTGTGGCTCCAGGGGGTACTTTGAATTCTAACAGTGGCTATAATAAATAATTAATAAGAAAAGGTCAGGTACTCATTGCCTGTCTACACTGTGGGGCTAAGGTTTCATTTAAGTCCAGCTGAGCAAGACGCATCAGCCACAGCTTGTTAGTTAACCTAAGGTAAAATGTGAACAAGTTCTACATGCTGTGAAACGCAATACCATAATCAATAATTAAAATGGTTGATTTCTTTAGGTATGCAAATTAAACCCATAATCATGATATTACTACACTGTGTGGAATATGGACTACATGAACAAAACCCACCCAACACCACCACACCCAACATGCTTTTCCATGCCTTGATAGTTTTAAATTGATAAGTTAGTTTAGATTCCTTGCATCTCATGGTTCATGGCTCATGGTTCATTACTTACTTATTACACACACATACACACACACACACACACACACACACACCACACACACACACACCACACACACACACACACACACACACAGGCTGACAATCATGCGGATGATTATCAAGACAAAACATCCAGTAATGTGAGTAGTTCTTATCTGCCCCCATTGCTTCCACAGGCACTGTACTTTGAGGAGTTTTTTCCTGCTGGGGGGGCTCATGGAGTGCCAGAGTCATGACTCATTCTGGGGCTTCACTGCCCTGGCCATGATGCATGGCCTGAAGTCCTCCAGGGCAGTGGGGCTTTCCAGGTTATGCCCCCCTCCCCCTCCCCCAGTTCTCTGTGGTATGTTAAAATAGCTTGGGCCACTCTAAGTGTACAGTGAGAGCCATGAGTGATCAGTAGTAGGGCTGATGGAGATTAGAGAAAGACAACTGTGTGGGAATTGCATGCCAGTGACAGACTTTCCAACATGCCAGTCCTAATTCAGATTACCAAATTTTATCTTAGTTATGAGGCCAACATCCATTTTTTACAACTAGGCCTACTAGCCTACCCGTTTCATGCAACATTTTAGTCATTAGGAACAGATGGATATCAGCCTATTAATATCTTGGCCATTCCCAGTGTCAGACATGAATGAGAATTCCCACCACCACATGACTACCAAATTTTCATTCCAGTCAGAGTGAAAGGTTAACCACTGAGCAGCCTGTAGCCTATGTCAGTTTGGTGTAAAGGTAAATTACATATTATTACATATGTAAGGAATATTTTACTGTGACATATCATACCACCACTCCTGACATGCGGACGCGCAAAGAAACGCATCACTTTTGTTCTTTTACCTGCTCTTTCACTCCCCTGAAGTTTAGGAATCAGTGGTACAGTCTGACTTGGTTGAATGGAATTTGGGTCAGTCCACTTTCTGCCCGTTTTAGTTTATGAGGGGGGGCGTGGGGGTTTTATGTATTTAAATAGGCGATTGTGTGTGGACTACACGTTTCCAAATATAAGTACAAGGAAAATGGACACAGAATATGTACATCTGTAGTCTGTAGCTGCATGCTTTGTAACTGTTTGAGCGAACGCGTAATTACCTTATCTCCACCTCTCCAATCAGTCGGAGTGAGTGACTCCTGGGTCTATTCGCAGCTGCTCGACTACCTCTCCACTCCGGATTTGGCAAAGAAAGGAACAGCTGTTGTAACGTTTTAACAATTTTGGAGAACGCGACCCGGGACATGCTGTCAGGCGGAGGGAAATCGGTACAACACCCGCGCCAATAGAATCATGGCCGAGGACTACTGGGAGAGCGCACTGGCTTTGGGATATTATTGTTAAGATTACAAGGGCATACGGGATCCCGCGTCCTCGGGTAAGCAATCACCCAAATCTGTCCAGTAAATTAGCTGGCGGACATTTTCCTGTCTGTACTGTGGTTTTAGATTCATTTCTGTACAGTTTTAAGGGTGTCCGGTCGAATTAAAACATCCAGTTATGGCTTACCAGCTACCCGAAGACTTCAGCCACTATGTTAGCACCATTGATGTCAAAAGATTGCAGCGCGCTAGCTCGCTAACCAACCCACCGACTTGGGAATCTCCTCAGATGTCGCCTTGTTTGGTTTGGTAGAAGGAATCGGAGGATAACGTTAGACCCTGTATAGCACTCTGGTATTAAATACCAGATAAATAACACGCACAGCATTTATCTGTTCACCTGGGTGAAACAGCATAAACAATTCTTCTGCATTCCTATGCATTGTAGAAGCAATTGGCATGCTATAGAGTGCAGAGAAAGGGCCATACGCGTCGGTAAGACAGCTAACTATAGCCCTGCTGCTAGTTAGTTAGCTAGCTTGCTAGATTAAGGAGCAAGATTAACTTGTGAGCTAAACATTACCAAGTGATTTCTGTACATGTAGGTAACAACTAAGTCATTGCTTGTACTGCGATAATTACACTGTAACGACAAAATACTTTCGTACTTAGTGGTGATTGTGTCCGTGCTTGGGAATAAAGTCCCCTCCAGTCACACTGTCCCCGGTAAATATTTACACAGAGGCGACAACTTAGTGTACTCACGTTAAACTATGGATTAGCACCGTTTTGTGATTACTGAATAAAAAATGCACGCTTTTCCGCTTGAAGAATGGTGACGTGATGAAAGTTTCACAACGAGATAAAGGTAAAGATGATAAGTGTCCCGTCTGTTGTATTAAGTAGCCTGAAACGAAGAGGCCTAGCTACTTTGAATTCCCAAGAAGTCTCAAAACTATTCTGAGATGGCTTTACACACTCAAGTTTAATATTTCCCATTGGCGTTTATTGTCACAGGAGTGACTTCATCTTTTGTGAATACCAGTGCTAACAGATGAGCTGCTTTCTCCCTGCATCCTTGCCCAAACTGTGGGATTGCCTATGTTTTATTTTTTAATTATTAGATATTAATTCTATTCACGTGAAGAGTTTTTTTATGTGATAACCAGTTCCGTAAACCTTTTCCATGAGAGCCAAACTGCTCAGTAGTTCTTAGAGTTGATCATCAACATGCAAGGTGTCAGTCTGTTTACCCGGCAGATGTCAAAGTCTGACGAATTGAGTGACTGTGGAGCTGCACTGAGAGCAAATGAGCACAAGAGTGCACAACCACCCACCCCCTACCCCCATCCATCTCATTCAATCAAGAAGCTCATTTGGGGTTAAAATTTCTGCAGCCGGCTTATGTAACACTAAGCTGCTGATTGCACTGGAATTCACGTTTTATGTTTTGCCTGATGTGAGAGTCCATCATGTACCTGCGAAATTGGTGAAAGAACACACTGATCTGCTAGTCTCTAACAACAGACCCTAGGTGACAACAAAGGACCCTAGGTGAGAAGTGAGACCAGCCCACCTTAAAGGTGTTTGCTCAACCATGCTGCAAAACAACACAGCAGCACACTAACCATAACATTGTTTCTAGAGCCATTGTATATGGTGGAGGAGAAGGATTTGTTTAATTGTATCACATTTCTTATTATTTCTTATCCACTCACCCCAGGTGTGTCTCATAGATGTCTCTCAATCTCTTGTGAAAAGAAAATCCTGCTGTTTGGTGGTGAGCAGCAGGTCCCTGTTTTTTGAAAGTCTGTGGACATCAGACATCATCACAGCTACATCTGACAAAGTGGCAAAATGCAGCTGGTGTTTGCCAATTATCCAAAGCAACCCTATAATTACAGCTCGCCGAACCAAATGGCCGTTTAGCCACAAGCTTACACTGTAGAATGCTCTTTATCCAGACATGAGAACCAGTTTGTGAAGCAAATGTGCATGTCGTTATTGGAAAAAAAGGCTGACTAGACTAATCCAGCTCAAGGCCTGACTCCAGGGCGCGTTGTGAACACACATGTGTATTTGTTTTTTCTGCCTCTACTGGAACAGACATTTGAATGTCCCTTAATTGAGCTTGTGTTATTGCGGAAAATGAAATGCAAAAAATGTCTCCTTCTAACATCCGTAAGTTTTCATCCACAAGCTAATTGGACATCCTTCATCACAAGAATGTCTGTGATTGTTTGACAGGACAGATAGTAGTCAGACTCTTCCTGGCTCTTCCTGTTACTACCTGTTGTACGTGAGAATGTGGAGTGGACAGTTTGCAACTCTAAGGTTCTTAGCTAAAACTGTCTCAGGGATCATGCACCTAGATCTGTGTGTGTGTCGGTGTGTGTGTTTGCTCCTTCTCCTGACTCTCCACAGAATGATAACCCCACAAAGCTCAGTAGGTTGTTTTTGGGGGAAAAAGATCGGCGCTTAAAATGGTTGTCCTCTTGGGTTTCAGGCCCTCAGCTTGAGTGCTTGCTCCGTCGACCAGAGGGAGAGCATGAACTCCGCTAGCACCATCTGAGCAATCCCAGCTATTTGAAACATTAATCTTCACCCCCTGGATTGTTTGCATTGACAGTAACTTGAAGTGATGCTCCTCTTCTGTTTTATGACTGGGTGGATATCATATGCCCCCCCTCTCCTCCACTGCCACCCCATCCCTCCTCTACTCAAAAAAAAGTCTCCTAAGGCTGCATTCTGAGATGCCAAGCCGACAGAGCAGGAAAGGTGGAAGAGGCAGTGCAGAGTGCACACTGCAGCAGAATTCTGAATAAGGCAGCCTGGAGTCGCCCTATTGCCTGCTTTTTATGGTGCTTTTACTCAGATGAATGTCACTTTATTCTTCCCCCCTCCCGTATTACATTGTGAGCAGAAGCAAGACGTGTACGTACACACACACACACATACACACATAAATACACGCACACAGGGGGCTGCCTGCTGGTGAGGAGTGTAAAGATGCTTGCATGTATACACTGCAGCATCCGGGCCCAGCCGCAAGATAGCGCAACACTGAAGTCATCCATCAGCGGAGAGTGGTGAGTGAGGCAGCCGGCTGCAGTGAAGTGAAGTGGCTCTCTGCCGTCGGCATGTGGGCATCTGTTTGTGTGTTACAGATCTCATTTCCCCTCGCTCAAGCATCAGAGCAACAGATTTCATCATCTGCATTTTCCCTCTCTCTCTCTCGCTTTCTTTTGCTGTCTCTCTTCATGTCTGTTACTTTATCTATCTCCCTCTGTCTCTTGCACTCTCTCCATTTCTCTCTGTCTGACTGAGTGTTTTTAAAAATGCTTTAAGCCCTCACCGCTTCAGTAAAAGGGGAGGAGGGCGGATTCGACAGGGACTTTTAGTAGGTCAGTGCCCTGAGCGAGAGAGGTCTGAGAGTGCAGATTTGAAGCTGGAGTCTGGGTGGCTTCGGTAGTTTCTGCTTGTGCCAAGGCAAGTGATTAGTCGCAGAGGAGAAAACACGGCCTTCTGGCCGCTTGGCACGTCTGGAGATCTGTCCCCGAGTTTCTCTCAGGCCCCTTCCAGACCGGCTGGTGGTTTGTTTGTGGAACTGTTATCTAACCAGTTGTCCTCTTTCGTCCCAGGCTCTGGTCTGGTAGGAGCTGTTTTGTGGCAATATTATTCTGGCCTGTCGAGAAATTTGATTGCTGACTACCCATTTGCCAGCAGTGCGGGGCTGAAGTGGTATTCAAAGGGATGTAGAGGAAATCCGTTGAGTCTGAAATAGGAAAAACAAATAAACCATGTTTTCATTACTTCCATCCAAAGGAAACAGGTCTCTGCCTATAAGTTGGCATAGAGTAATAATAAAAATCAATAAGAACCTTAAATGACTGAGGTTACAGCCATTAATCCTTTGGTCTGCTTGGTGAGTGTAAGCGCCATTGGCCGAGTGATGTATTTACTGTGAAAGCTATCACTCTACGAGATGCCTCCGAGCACTGCCAGATCACTAGATAGCTGCTCCCTCTTTTCCTTCACTTCTCTCTCTCTCTCTCTGTCTCTTTGTCACACTCCTCTTGCTCCCTCTCTTTTTCCCCTCTGTGTGATGACGGGGAGAACATCTTTATGATTTAAACTGGCATGTAGGCTATATCCGGAAATGCCATCTGGCTTTTAGTTGTCCACATACAGCACACATACGGTGGCTTACTTTTAAAACCTTTACTGTAGATTGCTACCATACTAGTCTGTAGATTGCGTCAAATCAGATAAAGCACCCTTGATCTGAGTTGATAAAAGGTTAATAAATGTGGTTTTCTTATGGTATGTTTGCGTCAGTGATGGTGGCTCACTGTTTGTCCTAGTGGAGCCACAGTTAAGAACTTGTGTTTGTGTATTTCTTGCAGAACTGTTTTAATGATCAGTGTGTGTTTGTGTCTTTGTTTAAACCAGTATGTGTGTCTGGGATGTAGCAGTGGGTGCCTGTGTGTTTTTGCTTGTCTCTTGTGGATACTGGGATGCTAACAGTGTGTATGTGTGTGATTTGTTTGTGTGTGGGTGTGTCTGGTGCAGTGTGTGTGTGTGTGGTTGTGTGTGTATTTTGTCCTGTTGGAATTCACTGCAGACTGGCTGAGCTGCAGCTTTGGCTCCCGATTTTTGTTTTTTCCTCAGAGTGTCTCTGTCCAGCCCTCCACCCTCCAGTGTTACATCCCAGTGTCTCCATGTTCATTTGTGAGTGTGTGTGTTTGTGTTTGTGTGTGTGTGTGTGTGTGTGTGTGTGTGTGTGCGAAAGAGAGTTTATGCGTGTCTGTGTATATTTTGGCTTCATAACTATTTGTGGTCTTGTTTTTCCTGTGTGTGTACGTGTGTGCGTGTGTGACTCAGGCAGGCTGATTGAACAGTGGCTGCCCCTCCTCCCTCTGCATCCCGCCCCCCCCTGCCACCGCTGATGGACCGCATGAGGAAGATCAAACGGCAGCTGTCCCTGACGTTGAGGGGGGGCAACAGCAGTGACAAGTCCCTGAGCGAGACCATCAACTCCCAGGACAACGCGCACAGCGACTCCGGTACAGTAAAAACCCCAACAACCCCAGAACCAGGACCCAGACACAAGCAAAACCATGCTTAGGTTCTGGAACAGTTATCAGTTGTTGTACAATCTGATGGTTAAGTATGCTCAAGTGTGAAGAATTTAAGTGATTTCAGCTATGTGAATTGCAGAACCCCCATCCCAGAGCACTCTGTCTGCTGTCATTTCTCCTGTTCATCAGCAGGCTGACCATGGTACTGTTTGGGTAACCTGACGCAGGGTACCTGTATGCTGAGACAGGCCAAACCCGTAGTGCAGGCAGGCGGTGAACTAATACATGCAGACCTGGAGGCCGTGTGCTGAAATTTGCAAATAAGCTTGCGGGCACTCTGAGCTAACATAGCGCTCAACATTGCACCCCTGTAGGCTATGCCCCCAGCACGCCGCATAGCGTGGGGATCAACTGTTGTTTGAGTTATTTAGCAGGCAAAGGCACAGGAGAATCTCTGATAGCGCTTTCACCTCGTAGAACCCCAGCTTGACAGCAGCCATGTCCACCAGACCGGCATTAAAAATGCAGATGGGGTTACAGCGACTGGGGCGGGAAGCGCATGGTTACTGCTCGCAAAAACCACATAGGATTTAGTTAGCCATGCGTCACCGTAAGAGTCGGTAATGATTTACACCAAAATGGCCCCACCTACGCTCAAGCTTCACGTTGTGCTGCTTCGCTGGTCTGCCCCCATGAGGTTTTAGCATGGCTGTCAGAGATACGACCCAGCCACTTCGAACTGCAGCTGAGGTAGCCCACGGAAAGACTCTCAGGAGAGGCATTTGAATGTTGACGCTAATAGATTCCTCGCGCTCCCCCCACTATGTTAACCTTCCATTTTCAACGAGGCACTGATTGCGGGCCTCATAAATTTCAGTTGGCTTGCGGAAAGCGAGAGACTGCTTCTTAGCACCGTTATACGCACCGCTATCTTTAGGAAGATGTCAGGAATTCCATTATATACTTTCCCCAGGGGACCTGTTACCCTCGGAGAAGAGCTCGAAAGCCACTCTGTCAAAGAGTGGGATGATAATGCAGAGAAAAAAGAGCAGCCACTGAAGAACAAGGAAGAACCGCCAGCCCATGTAGTGCAGTTCTCCCTGAGGTCTCTTCTAAGCTAGAGTGATGTAGGGCAAGACACATCATAGGGGTATGTGCTGCTCTGAAGTGAGATTAGCAGTATGTTGGGCCTAAAGCTATGTGTGTGTTCAACGTTTGTGTCAGACATGTTTGCTTTGAACTTCCAAATTAGAATTTTTTTTGCTGCAAACATTTCAAATTGTTTGCTGTAAAGTGTAAGCAGAAAATGTTATGCAACAAGCTGTTTGCCTGTGCTGAATTTGTTTTACTCACAACGTACCACTAGCTTTGTATGATAGCTGTCAGCCAAGTTTTGAATACACATACACAACCACCAATCATAAATGCTCTCTGGGTGGATATTCCGGATGATTCTACCAGATGGACATGGGCACATGTGTCTCGGCACAGGGAGAAGAGATGGTGGAGCTGACCTTTCCTGCTTGCTTGCTTATACTTATTTTGCTCGTAACCTAAAAGCATGTCTTCTCTTACAAGCATGGCTCCCTCCTCTTCCTCGAGCCTTAATACTGACTACCCCTCTCTCTGCTCTAACTAATTTTTCTTTATTCCTCCTCCTTGACAGTTAAATAAAAATGAAAACCAGTTCAGTATTCATGTCAGCAGTGAAGGGTTTATTCTATGTGTAAATCACATACACCTAGTTCTCGCTTTTGTAAGTCAACCCATTCCTCAGTCTTGAGGCTGTGAGTCTGAGGAGTTCACAGCCCAACACTACACCCAAGGCTGTGGACAAGGGTAGGTGCAGAACCATCA
This sequence comes from Tenualosa ilisha, assembly GCA_015244755.2. NCBI lineage: Eukaryota > Metazoa > Chordata > Actinopteri > Clupeiformes > Clupeidae > Tenualosa > Tenualosa ilisha. Next base: position 517,853 of record PYXC01002110.1, read on the forward strand.
GGTTTCCTCCAGCACCGTTGGTGTGTGGAGAACCTCACAGTGTCACAGGCTAATGAACTCGGGAGAGTGATTAGTTTATTGATTGTCCACACATACAGCAGGAGTCCTCTCCCTCCTTCTGGCCCTGCTATTGGCATTGCTGACTACTAACGATGAAGATGCTCCTAGCTAATCGACCTTCTTTTTTTTTTTTCCTCCCCGTCTTTGAACTTCTGTTGATCTAAGTGTTAATTAATCTATTAAACGACTGCATGTTGCTAATGACCTCCCTGTTTAATTGGTTTGGATCTTCTCTTGTTTGTGTGTTTTTAATTTTGAACTTGCTTTTCTCTGTGTGTCTTTTTTCCCTCTCCCTTCTTTTCTTCCTTCCTCTCCCTCTCTGTCCTCCTTATCCTTCCTGATCCTTTTCTGTTCATCATCATCCCCACTGTTCTCATCCTTCTAATGGGTCTTATACTTAACAATTCCGCTGAAATATTTCCCCTTGCCATTGTGAAACTGTCTCTCTCCTACTCTCTCTCTGCCCATTTTGCTCCGTGTATCATTTCGCTCCTCCCTTTCTGTATTCCCATGTTTTTTTTTCTCTTCATCCTCCAACCCCTTCCTTTGCGCTCTGTCCATACCCCCCTGACTCTTTGTCTCTCCACGCTCTCGTCATCTCTTTTTAATCCACTCTGTTTTCCTTTTATATCCTGCTTCCTCCCATTTATCCCCTCTCTTTTTTTCTTTTTCTTTTCTTTCTTCCCTCCCCCTTCTCTTCTTTTCCTCCCCCTTCCCTTTTTCTCTCGTTTTCATTGCTGCATTCTCCCCCTCCCCTCCTCCTCATCTCTCTCTCTCTCTCTCTCTCTCTCTCCTTTTTTTTCTGGTTTTGCTCCTGGCTCTCCATGTCCATTCCCTATCCATATCCTCATCCTCATCCCTTTCCCATCCCCCCCTCCTCTCCTCTCTTCCTAATCGCCTCTCTCTTCTCTTGCGTGCCCCCCCCCCGTCCTCCTCCTCCTCCTCCTCCTCCTCCTCCTCCTCCCTCTCTCTCCCAGAGGCCATGCCAGTGCGGGGTGGTGGTGGTGGTGGCGGCGGCGGTGGTGGCACTGTTGGCGGCGGGGGCGTTGGCGGCCTGCGGGGCCCTGGGCGCTCGGCCGGCGGCTCCCTCAGCATGCACTCGCTGCTGCAGTCATATAGCAGCGCCCTGCGCAGGCCGCGCAGCCTGGGCCGCAGCCTCAGCTCCTATCTCAACCACACCACGCGCCTCGGTACAGCAATCACACACACACACACACACACACTCAGTCATGCACAAATACACACACAAACATGGGGTGCACCAGGATAGGCTACACGCCAGCGCACAGGGAGGGTGTGGATGTGTGTGTGCACTACAGATATGGATAGGAGTTGTATACAAAACTGTGTGTGTGTCTGTGAGGTACAGGTGAATAGAGGAAGTGTGTGAATCCATGTATGTGAGTGAATCCATGTGAGTGTATGTCCCTGTGAGGGAAGACTATGTGTGGTACTGAAGGACAGCAAGACGTCAATGAGAGGCTGATTGATTGTGTCTCTACTTGCTGAGAAACGTGGATAAGTGGATGAAATCTGGTGTGTTTCTATGTATACATAGTTACAAAGTTAGTTTATGTCTTAGGTTGTGTTTGTGTTTATGTGTGATAGGGTGTCTTCATGGTCCATCAGAGAGATCTCTGACCTCTCTGACAAGTCTGTGTAGTGTGTGTGTGTGTATGTGTACAGTGCACCGAGAGTGTGTATTTTATAGTGGGGATTTGAGAAGCTAGCTCTTGCTTTGCAGGAGAGCCCCTGATTTAAAGGGATGTTCCAGTGTATTTCAACCCATAGCCCTGCTGTTCAAATTCACAGAGTCCTGTCGGTAGAAAAAAGAAAATTTGGTACAACATAGACCAAATTTGCCAATCAGCAGCTAACGCTAACTCACAGGGGCAGGGACAGTGCAACAGAAACTGCCCTTATCAGTTAGCGTTAGCTGGCATTTCACTATTTGGCACTACAGTATTGTGTGTCAGATTTTCTCCTTTTTTTCCTACTGACATCACTCAGTGAACTTGAACAACAGGGCTATAGGTTGTAAATATATCACGTTCGTAAATAGACATCTGGTAAGATGTACAAGAGCAGAGAGGTGTGTTAAAGATGGGGAACTAGCCTCTCAACCTCCACCCCCTAACCTCAGAGAAATTACCCACTGTCTGGATCTTGTCTCTTAAGAGCCTTTTACTCTGAGTCTCCACCTCCGGCCTGTCACAGCTAAAGTCTTAAAGTCAAGCGAGTAACCCAGATTGTACTGAGGCTGAATGGGGGATTTTTAAAAAATGATGAAATGAAAACATCATGTCTTTTTTTTCTCTACATGGCCTCAGGTTGGATTTAGGAGACCTTTAATCCTGACAGTGAGGACGGGAGAATGTCAGGGGTTAGTTTAAAAGGGAAGGTTCCCTGTCTGAGGTTTCCCTGCCTGTGTGCGGCAGACGGGCACCTGGGTGACTTAAGACTCCAGGGCAAGAGGATTAGTGACTCTGCAAGATGGGGCACCATGGTCACTGTGACCTATAATTAGACTGCATGGGGTTGAGCCTTTTTGTGTGTGTATGTGTGTGTGTGTGTGTGTGTGCGTGTATGTACGTGTGCGTGTGCCCCTGCGCAGAGATCGTCCACGAGGACGTGAAGATGGGCTCGGACGGCGAGAGTGACCAGGCCTCAGCCACCTCCTCGGATGAGGTGCACAGTCCAGTGCGGGTCCGGCTCCGGGAGAAGCCGGGCCGCAAAATCTCCAATGAGGTGCCTCTTCATTTAACTTTTCACTTTAACTTTCATCCCTGTTGTCTGCTCTCATTATCCCTTTTATGCCAAAGTCTGTGATTGTAACCCATCACCCATTCAGCAAGTAACATGCTGCAGTGGCTTTCCTTTGGATATGAACACCTGAAATCTCGCATGTTCAAATGTAGTGTTTGTAAATGGGAAATTAACCCAAAGTGTTCAAATGAAAGATCTGCACAATGTTCACAAGACATTCCCAGATACTTTTAACAGACTCAAAAACGTGTGGTAACACTTCATTTGAAGGGGTCTACATAAGGGTGACATGAGCCTGTTATAAACATGACATGATAGGTATCATAAACATTAATAACACTTCATTCGTGTTTATGACTGTTGTCATGAAGTATCATTCGGTTTTTGTAATGTCTGCATCCCAAAGTCTGCATTTCAAAAACCAAATGACATGTAATGACACCAGTAATAAACATGAATAAAGTGTCATTAATGTTTGATAAGTGTCATGTCATGTTTATAACAGTCTCATGTCACCCTTATGTAGACCCCTGCAAATAAAATGTTGCCAAACATACCATACTCTGTCAAAGCCAATCCCATTCTCTTATTGTCATAGGTGGAAGTAGTATAGTGTTCTGATCCATGGAGCTGAAGAGCATCCACAATTTTTCATGAGAAGCAGAATGTTCCATTTCTTTCTGTTCTTCCATGTCTCGCTCTTCCTCTCTCATCCATAGTCATGTTCCCTTCCCTAGTCAGCTACTGTTACCCCTACATCTCTGTCTCTCATAGCTGCTCTTCTCCAGCAGTCTCTTTCTGTCTCCTCTCTCTCTCTGTCTCTCTCTCACACACACACACACACACACACAGGCTGGCTGAGAACGGATGAAAGCAGACATTTGGCTTCTCTCTGCTGCTGGTGCGCAGAGTCTTCGTTCAGAATGAGCTGGGCTGCTCTCACCACCAGATCTGTCGGCACTTGGCACCACTTCGCAGACTTGTGCCAACTGCCAAGGCTCGAGAGTCGTTATACGCGGGGGTGATTTGCAGCAAGTAAAGTGCTGTTTTAATGTTGATTTGGTTGTTTGTTTGTTTGTTTGTTTTGAAGGACATAAATAAGCGTCTGTCGTTGCCGGCGGACATCAGGCTTCCTGATGGCTACCTGGAGAAGTTCAGTCTAAACAGCCCGCTGTTTGACAAGCCCCTGAGCAGACGACTCCGCAGAGTGTCTCTGGTACAGACCCCCTCTTGTGCTCTCTGTTTACATGCCTTTTGGTCATGCTTCCTAGTGTTTTTCTTCTACCTCTCTCTCTCTCTCTCTACCTCCCTCTTCTCTCTTTTTCTGTACCTGTCTCTCTCTTTCTTCTCTACCTACCTCTGCGTCTGTGTCTCCCACTCTGGCGTCTCCAAACTTCATATTTCACGTCATTCATTTTTTTTCTTTGCCTTGCTTTGCTTACCTCTTCATCTTGTCTTTTCTTTTTGGTTCCGCTTGTATCTCCTTTCTCCCCCTACACACCTTTGTCTCTTCGTCTCTCTTCATCTCTCTCATTACTTCTCCACTGCTCTGTTACATTTTCCAGTGTCTTCACAAGTCTTCACAGTTTCTCTCTTTCTCTTTTTTTCTCTCAAATTCAAATTCAAATTCAAAGAAGCTTAATTGGCATGCCAATGATGTAGTGTTGCCAAAGCACACAGTATCTGTTTGAGAAGAAACACATAACAACAAAAATAAAATGAAAAAAGTAGACTATGGCCTGACATATCTAAATCAGAGTTGAATACGTTAATTTAAAGTTCTGTGTCTGAATTATCCTGGGGTACAAATGAGTATGAGATG